>JALIZH010013915.1:0-75927 GCA_030522465.1 Rhipicephalus appendiculatus | reverse complement strand
ATTTTATTTCAGTATGATGTATGTTCTCCTTGTCCGCTTTTATTGTGGAAAAAAAAAACGGCCTCATGGTGAAATAATCGAGGTCTTCGGAGAATTATTATCTGATGTTTCAAGGTCCAGGCTCTGTTCCGTTCTCTAGTCCGTGCCGTGGTCTGAACCCTGGTGTTGGTCTTTTGAAGCCCGGCTGAAGTGAGAACAATGAACAACGGAGATCAAGAAAATAGCACCAAACGTTCTTTATTCCTGTTGGCTTAGAGTGATTGATTGTCCAGACGGTCCGGTGGCGTATTTCGATTTTTTTTTATTCTATGGAACAGTATGGTATTTGGTATTTTCTACGACACGCTGCGTTTTGCATGCACGTTAGAAGAAAATTTTAAAAGTAATATTTTTGTACATATGCCCTAATTCATGGCTTAGGCATTAGCTCATTCAATCAGCGAAGCTGCTGTTCGTCAAGAGTCACTATAGTGCACCTTTTGGTCAGCGTGTCGTCTATTCAGCATGGTACAAACATTGCGCAAAGTAGTAAGTTTCTCTGAAATGCCAACTGAGGCGATTTTGTGACTATCAGGTAATGGCGACAATGTGTTGCTGTCGTGCTCAATGTCAAGCGCCTGATAGTAGAAATTTGAAGATTTGAAAAGAAATGCCCCCACATATATGCCCACATATATGCCCACAATAATGAAGCAAGAAGGACGCAAAAATTAAACTGTAACTCAACCTAGCAGTATCATCCCTGCCTGACGTCTTAGCGCAACTACACCGTCATAGTGCAGCGCTTCCGGTCCTACCTGTACGGAGGCCCCTTTATCGTTACAGACTATCATCATGTGGGCTGGTTGGTCAATCTGCGTGACCAATTTGGTTAACTTGCGCATTTGACTCTTCGTCTACAGGGATACTACTTCACGTTTTATTATGAAAGGGGTCGACGTGACCCTGACGCAGATTGTCTTTCGCGACTGCCGCGTTCAAAGACGGGCTGTGACACGGACAACTTCCAGAGCTACATCGCATCAGTGGATCTCGGATTTCTGGGTACGAATGCATTTAAGACTGAGCAGCAAACGGACAGTACTACATTGCAACTTCTTGCTACAGAAGCAACATCATGGGCTACTCGTTTCTGCATACGGGACGGGCTAGTGTACAAAAAGAACTATCCTACGACTGGCTCACGATGCATTCTGGTGGTTCCAAAGAGTCTCCGCGTTTCCGTTTTGGAAGTTGTGCATGATGATACCACATCCGGCTATCTAGGAGCAGCGAAAATCCTTTAGCGTCTTCAACAAAGGCTCCATGACCCAAAATGGGCCAGGCGACGGAACATTATATGTCTATCTGCAATGAGTGTAAACGTCACAAGCGCCCTACAAGTGCTCCTCCAGGTCGACTACATCCTGTGCCGCCTCCAAGAACGGCACGTGAGCAAGTGGGAATCGACATTCTGGGCCTGTCCGCGGTAGTTTGATCGAAATCGCTAGATGGTCCTGTGCACTCATCACCTTACAGGGTACTGTAAGACGGCTCCTATACGATTGTCAACTGGAGCCGATGTGTGTTTCTTCATGCTACGTTTCGTGATTCCCCGATATTGAGCTCCTAAAATTTTTATCTGTGATCGTGCGCGACCATTCGCTTCAGGCGTAGGGGAAGGGACTCTTCGAGTATGTGCTTTAACCTTTCGGACACTATATGTCATACCATCCCTAAACAATCGTCTTTCGTAACAAACCAACAGAACTCTCGCGAACATGCTATGTATGTGGCATCAGATCACAAGAACTGGGAGAGAGTTATACCTTTCATCACCTATGCATTTAACACCATGGTGCACGAGACTACCGGCCACAGTTCCTTCAATCTTTTATATGCTCGGTGGCCTCGTCGCACTCTCCACACCATCTTTACGTTTTTGGACCACGATGACCAATGTATACGTGTCGTGCTGAAGAAGTCCGTCGTCTTGCTCATTTGCGCACCCTTGGCTCACAAGAATGCTCTACGGTACGCTTGAACTGCTGACCCCGACATGTGACGTACAATGACGGTAATCTACTACTGTTGTGAATGCACACCTATGTAAAATACTACTGGCCCACAATGCCGGGCCTTATGTTGTTATAGACCGTATAAGCGAATTAACTTACTGCGTACGCATCTCTACTGAAATAGCCGATGGTCCCGCACAGGCTGATCATGACCGTGCTGCGCGTTTGAAGCGCTCTACTACTCGAGACTGACTCGCCCTGTGAGCTTCGTCAGCGCCGAGGTGAGTGTTATCGACGTGCACAATTTCCGCATGTGCATCTGTGTAGCGGGCAAGAGGGATGTTATAGAGCAATAGCACGTTTGCCTGGTGAAGAAGGTCTCGACGTAGGTCCATCTTCGAGTCAACCGTTACGTCGCGTCTGAATCAACCCTTGCGTAGCCGTAACTGTATTGCATCTGCCAACACGACACCTAGCCCGACTTGATGACTGCAGCTGTATAGGGTCTTTTACATAGCTGCTTAGAACGGGTGACTGCGACGCAAACGCATGGGTCCGATTCCAGCACGCGACCTTGATTTTTTGTGATAATATGAACGATAAAGACTTAACCAACCAGCTTACTCCTGGTTCATTAAGTCTTCTCCGCTTATATTATTGTAGAACTGACCGTTTACAAAAAAAAAAAATTCCCCATCTCCCGCTAAAGGGAACCATGTGTGGATGCGAAGCAGCGGGGAGAGGGTTAGCTTCAGCGGGAGAAACATCGCCGCTCTCGTTTCGCGGCAGCGGCCCGGGCGCTCATCGCGGCGCTGCACAGGAGAGAGAATGAGGCGCGGACCGTCATTTTTATACCGCGGAACTACCGTGGTGCCCCCCAGAGGAGTATGCAACTGTCGCACCACCTGTCGCGCGCCGCTCCGTAGAGGATTCCCAGAAGGAGACAACGGGGGGGAACCGTAGGAGAGGAGAGAGAGAGGGGACGCATATGCGCTGTGGGGGTGTGGGACGCGGTAGCCGCTCCGTAAAGTAGAGGATTACTAGAGTAGAGAAAGGCGGTGAGCGTAGGAGAGAGGGGGGAGAGGACGCGCATGCGCAGTGGGACGTGGGCGTCGCTCCGTGAGTAGAGAAAGGGGGGTGAGCGTAGGAGAGGAGAGACAGGGGGGAAGGAACGCGCATTTGCTGTCGGGGTGTGGGACGCGGGGGCCGCTCCGTGGAGCGGAGGATTCCTAGAGGAGCGAATGGGGGGTGAGCTTAGGAGAGGAGAAAGACGGGGAGGGGACGCATATGCGCTGTGGGGCTGTAGGACGTGGGACGCGGGCGCCGCTCCGTAGAGTAGAGTATTCCTAGAGGAGAGAAAGGGGGTGAGCGTAGGAGAGGAGAGAGAGAGGGGGAGGAGACACGCATGTGCTGTGGCATAGCCTCCTCTATACTTTCTGTGCCTGCTACGTCGTCGCGAGAACAATAGGAGCGCGCCGTCGCCGGAGTTGCGGAGAGTCCCCACTCGCCTTCGCGGTGGCGCCACTCACGTTGGGTGGCGAAACCGCCGATGCCGGTTGAGTACACTGTAGTTTGAGCGCGGAGAGGACAAGCGCTGTCGCGGCCGTTATCGCACCGATACGCCGCACTCGTTGGTTTTGCGCCTTCAAACATTAGGAACAGCCATTTTTCAAAGGCCCACAGCGATTCACGACATATGAGTGGTATTTGTGGAAAACGACTCGTGTGGCTGGGAAACGCACCCACACCCTGTGGTGAGCACTATGATTGCCATGACTTTACAAAGGATGCAGGAGGGGGGGCCGCGGTACGCTTCAGCACAAATGGAAGTGCTGTTGTAAACAGCACAGATGTCCCTTTATTTATTGTATTGCACGAGAAGCCTAGGATATATTTCGTGATGTATATACTTTTTTTTCTTTGCAGGAGTGTGGCATATAAATGAAACAAATGAAAGGGATAGAGGAGACATGTCAAGTAAAAAGTATGCACAAGTTGGTAGGCAAAACACAGGTCTCGTCAATAAATTGAGTGGCATCTGAAGGACACGCCCGCATTTTATTCTTAAGACACAAAATATGACAATATATACGGAAACTTACTTTTACAGCTTAGCATACTTTCGGTTCCGAGTCTTGCGAGAATGACTCTAAATGTCAATTTTGTTGGTGGCTGCTGATTTCCTAGTTTAGAAGTAGTGGCCAGATAAACTTCAAACAGATAAGCTGGGCTAGGTCCTGGTGGTACAGCCGGTCACTTTGGGGACAGGTAGGGAGGCCAGAAGCAACAATCGCAGGGTTCAGCTGCTTGTTGAAGAGTTCAGTGGCTTCTCCAGTCTTGGCTCCTTTTTGAGAGCAGTTTCCAGGAATAGGCGGAATATGTCAAAGACGAGCTGGTCAGAACGGTATATATTAGCCCGCCCCTATCTTGATTTCCTGCCAGCTGTTGCAGTGGCTGGTTAGACAGACGCTGGATTTTCGGGGAACACAGACAGCACAACACTTTTTCTGAGGCGGCGCCGCTTGCCATCCATGAATTCTGTCTCTTTAAAATGCCCACTGCACTCTCTCGAGCAATTGGAGTTTGTGTTTGGCTTCCAGTCGTTTTTCCGTATGGATTTTATTCACTGCTGCCGCAGTGTTTCGTCCACGGCAATTTCATGGAACAACATGCCAGGACGCTTGCTATTTGAATACGACTGGCAGCGTACGTGGTACGCATCAGTAGGCCACAAAGTTCTGGACAAAAATAGTCCATAAAGTAACAACCATGCGGATTATATGCCTCGGCCGACACTTGGAGATTCAGGTCAAATCAGACAGTCGTAAAACCAGATAACTACATACTAGTCGAGATAGAGCACCTTTGATCAAAAACGTAGCCAATTTGGCTTAAAAATGGTACTCACTGGTGCAAAATATGCAACTTACATGTAACGCCTGCACCATGCATAGTCAGTGTCCCGGTTCACACAAACAGCTTCGATTAAGACTACAACATAAGCTTACTCAAAACAACGAAGTATTATGGTGAATGCCTCCTTCGCGTGCATGCGTGATGTATTTACACTCGGAAACACGAAGAGCTATCTCGTCGATTGCTGCGCTTTGTCGCGTGAAGCGACATCTCCACGTCGCACTGACTTCCCAAACTAAGTGCTGGTTACTAAAGGCTGCAGACAGTAAATAAAGGCTACTGACAGTAACGGCAACGTGCGTGATCGCAACGCGCAAGAAGTCATCCTATCGTTGCGGCAACAGCGCGCCGGATCGTTCGGCTGCGTTCGGCACGGCGATGACGGCGACTCTACGTGACTGGCGCCACCATACGGCAGCGGGCGGCGTAATTCCAGGAAGAGGGGGGCGGACCGCCGACGGTCGCGCTCGGCTCTCTTGGCAGGCACAGAAAGTATAGAGGAGGCCATGGCTGTGGTGGTGTGGGACGCCGGAAGGAGGGACGGACTAAACCCCTCCGGACTAAACCCATCCTAGGACGGACTATATACAGCGTTTTCAGCATTACCAGCGAGATGACGCAAAGGGCGTGCTCGGCGGGGCTTAAGCTCGGCGTCCCGCTCGGCGCGACGCGCGCGCTCATGCGCTCATCTTTCACGCGTACTGTGCCCCGCGGGGGGCAGACAGGGGCAGACGCCCGCGCGCGCGCGCGCTCGCTCATCTCGCGGTGGAGGAGAACTGTATGTCATGGGCTTTCGCCGGAACGATTGCGTTGTAGTTACCGAGTGCACGAAGGTCACTTCGCTCGCTGCAGTCCCCCCCGTTTGCGAAAAGAGCACGCTTTTCAAACACAGCGAAGTGACAACTGTGACACTTGTTAGTTCGCGCTCGTCGGTTCCTGTGAATACATTTTGTGCGTCGCTTTTGTTTGAGCAGCGCCTTAAAGTGTCGAGCTGTGAACGTTCTTAGTTGGCTGTCGTCCTGTGCGTGTTGTTTTCGTGCGTCATGTGTGCGTGAGCAGCGCGCTGCTCGTTTCGATCTGCTTGCCATTCGCCACTTGACATTCCAATTTGTTGCTATCGGATTCATTGCTTCACCTTGCAGCGAAACTGACTTTTTTTATTTTGAAGTCAATTAACCTTGCGTGATTTAGTTCTACACTTGAGGCGAAGTAAGCGTCCTCAGAGTATTTTTTTTTGTTTAAAGCATGCTACTTGCCACAATAATCTGCAAAGTTTTAATGTAAAATAAAATATATATATAACCCAATGTACTCACGACAATTTCTCGCGCATTCACCCATTCTGGAATAGCCTCCTGTGTAGCAGCCTTCGTATACCTTGCAACAGTTCCCCATGCAGTAATACCTAGTAAATCTAGCCTTGCAAAGCCCTTTTACTGGTTCGCTCCAACCAATAGGAACGGTACATTCTTCTTTCCTTTTCCCAAGAAAATCCCAATTAGGCCTGTTACGTCTTTCTTCCACTTTAGGGTAGGCATTTCCTGCAAGTGAAAATCAAAACAGAGGAACTAAAAAAAGCAGCCGAGATAGGCTTCTAACCTTCCAAACATGTGGTTGCAAAGTGAAAAGCAACCATGCGTGCTTTTTTCCTAATCGTGTGAACAAAGAGCTACCTTCATTGTTTATAATTAGCGCTTTTCATTATGTATAAACGATGGCCAACGAGCATTATCTATTCTGTCACGTCGAATGGTACCATGCGGACCAGAATAATTATAGTTTGTAAGTGGCAACCGCTTCAGTTCTTATGTTACGATGGCGTACCGGCTGACCATATCGCGCGAATGCCTTCCAGGTGTTCGCTTACCATCAGCTGTGACGTATTCAAACACTCGGTCTTCTTGCTGGTTTTACAGTTCCGCTGAAACTGAATACACCTGACTGTTCCCCTAGGACAACTGCATATGTTTAGGCACCTGCATTTATTAAGCTTGAAAGCTTCAGATGCCCCATCAAAATGCGGAATGTTAACGTGAGCGTCTACACCAACGTTAGTCTACACGAGGGGTGCAAAGAGTCATCATGTGACGTTGGATCCCGTCTTCATGACGTGATCCAACCTTAAAATTTAAAACTTAGATTTGTGTCGCCGTAATGACATTATCACATGGCACCATCGCTTCGTGAATGATGGCCCGATCTTGGAAGCATTGCCAAAGCACGTGAGTTGAAGGAAGCTTCCAGTACCGCAAACCCCGGAGGCTGTGAAAAAGCAGGTTAGATGCAGAAAATTTGCGGGAGAGAGGGAGTGGGGGGAGAAGGAAATCAATATATTCGACTGAAAAGAGAAAGTGGAACACCGCTTTCGCCTTCAGCCGTCTGAGGCAAATGCATAAGGAACCGTGATTTATCGCTTTATTACTTTTTTTTAGTTTCCATGCATATACAGTCTAAGCCAGAAAAGGACTCAAATGGCGTATGGCATTGGTCCTTCAGGGGACTAAAAGGGCTGCCACAGATTTCGAACCAACTTTAGACCAACTGCGGGAGTAAGTGCGATGGTTTACCTTTTACCCCCTGGCACTCACTCCATTTGGTTTAAATGTTGGTCCTCGTAGAATGCTCCAGTGGGACAAACAGTTCAACCGTCTGGACGAATCCAGAAAAAAAGGTGAACCTGTGCTATGTGAGAATAATTCATAGTATTCTGAACTTAATCAGCATTGAATGACGCAGTATTTGGTGGTCGTGCTAAAACACACAAATATACATACCACCATTACAATCTAAGAGAGAGAGAGATAATTTATTGGAAGGTAGAGACGTCGGTCTGAGGTAGTGCGCTCTAGCCTGCTACTCTGCACAGGGGATAAGGGATAGGGGAGAAAAAAAAAGTGATGAGGGGTGATGATGGAGAGAGAAAAATGTTGTGCGTACATAAAAAACCACTTAACATAATGGTTTCGCTAAAGCACGCTGTCCAGTCCGCTGTCCAGAGACCGCATACACCAACCGCCCACGCTAAACAGCCGAAATCTAACCATCAGATATATATAGGCACAGTATCGTCACCTGGCATGTAGTGCCGGTGGGATACTTTTGTTCGGCGTAAGAAAACTTACCTCTCATAAGAGCTTCTATTCGTTAAATAGTGATTCGCTTTAACTCTGGCGTACAACCAACATAAGTCGTTTTTCGTGCTAACCGGCATGGTCGAGCAGGGCAGCGGAGCAGGAGGCGATCGGCGTGCAGTTACCCTGCCCGTCGGTCCCTTCATTGCCGGGCGTTTGGCCACGATACGCACTGTGACGCATTTACTCCCAGTTGGGCAAACCATCTATCTGTTGGTGTAGCGCCTGCAGTTAGTCCAACTTTGACCAATTTTGGCATAGAGTGAACGGTTAAAGAGGTATTGACAAAAGAAAAATTTTCAGTGGCAGTTTTCTTTCTTTGTCTCTTTTTTTGCGTTTAATGGAAAGCCATCACCTCAAGAGCCTATAATATGTGCTGGTAAGCATGATGGCGGTCTGACAAATTTACATGTTTTTAAAAGTGCGTTTAGCTTCCTACTTTATCCCGACTTTACGACATGGTGTGAGCTTCCCGTCACGTTCTCGGGCAAGATCTCGTCACCTTACCATGGCTGCTCCACTCTGTGGATTCCTTTGGTGAAGCACAAGTGGCCATTTTGTATCGTTTGGTGGCTGACAGCATCACAACTTTTGGTGCCTGAGGTCATCACGGCCAGCCATGCGTACGTATTCGTACGTGCCACCGCAATGAAAAAAAATATTTTGAAACGTCGCGAAAGCCAGATATTTGCGGCGAACCGTAGCGCATTATTCTTAGTACATCAGGGGTTTTTATTACACCAGTAAGGGCTTCCTGAAATTCCGCTCTGTAAACTTGAATATTGTTCACAAAAAGATATGTCTTTCGGACCTCCGGTAGTTCGTTTTTGCGGAAACTTCATTCCGTTAGTACTTTGTGCAGAAAACTGAAAGCGACACACAACATAAATCATAATTATCTTTAAGTCTGGTTGTCAATCTAAAAGTTATTTGGCAGAACGTTGCAACCACCATTCGAAGTTTCTTGTAAAGATAAATGGTTCATCAATCTGACAGTACTGACGGCCACCGATCGTATTACTAATTTAGGTAAAATTACCAAACATTGGCAGGTATTACACTTTCTGAACACGAGGAGGCGAAAGGCCAACTGTCATATGTAAAGTCATGAGGATGTACTCGAGTTTGGCGATAAATTGACCATTTGAACATATAATGGGAGGGCTTTTCTCTCAGTATATCTTTTACAAATGTGGGTAAAATGTGGAGAATTACCCCCTACGCGTCTGTAAGTCGACACGCGCACCTCTGCCGCTGCCCAGATTGTTGATTGTCTGCTTATGCTGATAATAGTGATTGATGACTGAGTCCATTATAATGGGTGGGGAGCTTTAAACCAGCCACCGATTGCGCACCTTTCATGATGTGACGCCTGGTGCGATTCTATGCTTCTGCCACAAGATACCATGCCTGTTAGCGTCACGTCTCCTAGATGATACTTGAATAAGTTCTTTTTTCAAAGCACATATGCACTGGCGTGGCCACGCGGAAGAACATTTGACTACTACAGAATTTGCTTAATGTCGACTCCGAGTTGTGCTGTGTGTCCTAAATCTGTTCTGTTTATATGTGAACATAAACATTTATACATACATGTGTTTATTTGTATACATACTTATGCATGTATACATAAACGAAGAAAAATAGCTCAAAAGAAAACTTTCCCAAAGCGCATGACCCCAACTATAACCTACCACCCCTGTCAACAAGGTGTGAGGCTTAAACAACTCGGTAACACAGGCACACATCCTCCGGGGTACTACCTACTACAAATGGCTAAGGTGTGAGCATTCCGACTGGTTGTTGCTGTTAAAAGACTTGTTGCTACTAAAATAGGCCATCCTAGTTACCATGTTTCCAAGATCTGTGGAACGAAAATTTCGCCCTCAAAGGAAACTCAAGCACACGCTTCTCAGTGCCTCATCTACAGACTGGCAGTAAGGAAGCTTACGGCTTACCTAGTGTGCTTGCAACGAAAGCCACCAGCACGATGGCGACCATTAGGGTAGTGCGGCCCATGAGGTTTCTTGTCCTCTCCTACCAGGACTGTGCAAGTTCCCCCGGAAAGGCCAGCTTTATATAGCAGTCAGAAAAGTGATGCGCTTAAGACAAAGCACTCCTAAATAAAGAAACAGTGGTGTGACAGCTACGTTGCATAAGGAGGAGTTGTACGTACTGTTCATTAAGTATTCCAGACCTGATCAATCTTTGTAGCATATGTCAACTTTTTTTGCACAATACCTCTACGTGTCAACATATTTGTAGCAACGTTCATGCAAGTGAGAGTAATAAATGTTCGTTACACAGTCATATCATGCAATATGACTGAGCGCTGGATCGAAAATATTTTTCTGAGCACTAGCCCGTATAGTCGGATATAATACAGATTGATTTTGGCCCAACAAAGTTTAATTACAATGATGTTTTCGAAATAAGAGGTGTGCGGTAAATGATACCGACAAAGATAGAAGAGTTTTAACTTCGTTGCTGTTAAAGCTGGCTATAAAACTTTGGTGCCCTCAGAAAAGCACAGGTAGGTATGTCCCAGAGGAATTCAGCAAGCCCCACTACCGAGCACAGCAGGTACGAGCGTTAAACGAAACCTCGACTCGGCGAAGTGGAGCATGTGAAACACGTGAAAGTGAGAGAGAGAAAGAAAGAATAGATAAAAAAAAGAGGAAGACTAAATAAAAAGAGAATGAATGAGAGAAAGAATTTGAAATAAAGGGAAAAGGAGGAGAAATAAAGTGAATAAAGATATGAAACGATAAAACGCCAGCGAAAAACATGGAAGGGCACATCACTAGGGCATGGATCATAATCACGTCGTGGCTTGAGTACGTCCAATCCTAATGACTGCTCTCGGGGCACTGCACATATCACTTCCTAATAAAAAAAAATTTGCGCAGTTTGCACAGTGTCCCTGAATTGCTCGGGCGGAGCAGGCTGACCGGCACTGGGCTGGTCCTCGCTTCACTCGGCACCCATACATCCACATATCGCACGAGTGTTCACGTGATCACATTTTAAATCCCGTTTATTGAATAAGTATCAATGGGGTTCGCTTGCAATCACAGCATCAAGTAAATGATTTAGCTTAGGTAGGCTAATCAAGATTAATTTTGCTAATTTGCTGATTCATGGCTTGGTCTGAATTAGCCTTCATGAAGTCTTAATGAGCTATTTATTCTTATTATTACTTACTAGGCTCCCTTAATTAGTCTCCAGCATAGCGCGGCGCATGCTTCCCAGCTTGCCATGACTAGGCACACCAAAATCTCAACTTGGCTTAATTAGGCCTAATTAGGCTTCGACATATGGAGCTTAGTTATGTTTAGGTAAACAGGTCTAACCCTGATCAAGCAAGCTTAATTAGGCTTGGCTATGATTAACATACCTATGTAAGCATAGCTACCGTAGAATGCGCCCCTTTCGCCTTTTCGGGAGGTTTGAAATATGCGCCAATGGCCAAGCAAGCGCCCACCCCTGCCCCCCATCTCCTTCAGGCATTTTAGGAGTTGTGTCTCTTGATCGTGGATCCTCGTTGCAGCCTCTAGCTGCTGGGGGAATTGCCGTCTTCTCACTGGTTTCTCTCAGATTTAAGTTACTAATGTCTGTTCTTGCAGTTCTGGGCTGGATATAAACTGTCAATCACCTGTGGCGCATACCCGCGTACCGCGGCCCGTGGTAGGGTATGTGCCCCAGGTGTCTGGAGGATATAGTTTGACAACCGTACGCGACAGGATTTTCACGTTATCCATGTCGTGCCCAGACAGTGATGGTCCTCAAACTCGCTTACCCTCCCATACTAATTTTGGCCTACACCAAGGTAAAGAGGCGACCACAAGAGCACGGAGACGTAGGCGGCTAGCTAGCTAGCTAGCTAGATAGATAGATAGATAGATAGATAGATAGATAGATAGATAGATAGATGGATAGATAAATAGATAGATAGATAAATAGAAAGATAGATAGATAGATAGATAGATAGATAGATAGATAGATAGATAGATAGATAGATAGATAGATAGATAGATAGATAGATAGATAGATAGATAGATAGATAGATAGATAGATAGATAGATAGATAGATAGAACGAAACGCTCAAGGATAATGTGGTACGTTAAGGAATGCGTCGCATTTAAAACAGTAAATCCATGCGCATTCAATGAACAAGTTTCATTGGAAGTACATGTGCGCATTCTCCTTAGGGGCTCTTCCACCGCCATATTGAATTTTTGTGCACGACCGAGCCAGCGTCTCCTTGCGAATCTTCTTCGATTATATTTCCCCGCCAGTGTTGCTGAAGCGAAGTGTGGTAGTGTATGCATGAGCACAGGCGTAGGTCACCGCATCACTCGGGAGCGCACGCCGTGCCGTTTCTCTCCTTAACTGACGACGCTTTGAAGATGTGCACAGTACAAGTGTTTATTACACGGTTGTTGATGTCATCTTTGCGCACCATTCACTCTACGTTGTGTCCAAGTATAGGCTAAAACGTTCAACTACCACAACGGTTAAATCATGATCATTGGCATTAGTCGTCGCGATGGGGATGCGCCACTAGGCGTCAACGTGGGAGCAACCACATCAAGCCGGTGCTATAGCTGCCAAACACCAAGAGACATTGTACAAACTCTCATAATCACTACACAATAAGCAACTGTTTCTGTGAAGACACTTTTCACATTCGTGTTATACCGATTCCTATGACGGAGGGATCAGCCCTGTTTTTTTTTTCGGCAAGAATTTTTCTCTTTCTTTATCTCTTTTTTTCTGTCTCTCTATTTCTTTCTGTCTTTCTATCGCTCTGTACTCGTTCTCTCACCTTCATGCACATTGCAGGCCAAGCCGTAGCAGTAAGTATTGGGATTAGCCCATATTCTGTGGCACATACACGTTCTGATGATGATAGTTGTTTTGCAAAACCATTGCCGACTTGATGCTTTTACTCACAGCTTCCCTGTTAGATCACGTGCTACGTCGCACGAGCTGGCAAAATAGGGTGTTCCACACTCGCTAATATGACTAAGAGTGGCTCTAACACTTCCATGTTTGCACACATAAATATTTCATAATGTGGACGAGAGAACGACCGCCACCGTAGCCCAATTTGGTAAAACATCACGTGCACTTTGCGAAGGTTGCAGGTTCAGCCCCTGCCAACCCGCAACTTGTCTTTTCGTTTCTTTTACTTTGTTCGCAGCTATACCAGAATCGCTACAATCATAGGCGTGCGCATGGGGGGGGGGGGAGCCCCCCCCCTAGTCACGTAAGATGGGGTCGCAATTCCGTCCCACGCAATGAGATAATAGGGAGGGGGGCGCTGCCACTCGGTGAAGGGGGGCGGGCGCCAAGTCAGCCCCACAAACATTGACATGATAAGGAGGGAGGGAACGCTTCCGACGAACCTTCGCCCCTCTGAAGGGGAACCCTGCGCACGCCTATGACTACAATATACTTAAAGCAGTTCAAGTTGTACAATTAACGCCTCCTGCACCTCCTTTGGCTTCACTATCGGCTGGTTTTCGTTTAGGCGAAGAACAGTGATTCCTTCACAACCAATGTTCCCTTTTCGCCCTTCCCTATTGCAGAGTAGCCTACAGGGCTGAGCCTAGGATAACCTCCTTGCCTGTTTTTTTTATCGTTAATCTCTCTCTCTTTCCAAGATATTACGTGAAGTTTGCAGGTAAAGGTCCTTACTATACCACTGAATTGGTCACCTGTTGCTTGAGCGAGTTCGACGCTGTTCGTCAAATAAAGTGCGACCTTTTTGTTCAGTTAGACTTCTATATCCCCTACTTTTACTTAGGATGGGGGGGCAGCAAACCCATACCCTGAACCGATGGCGGAACAAGAAAATATGTCTCTCAATATATCTACAAAACAAATTGAAACTATAGTATAATTTTCGTTGACCTGCATCGTATGCTTAAACAATTATTATATTCATATACTTTGTGCAACTTAAGAATCGTTCATTCTCGAATCCATGCTTGACATTGATATACGGGTGAGCCAGCTCAGAAAAAAGGCTATGCATCAATAATGGGCGCACTTGAATGGCGTAAGGGTGTCGCGAAGGTTACAGACAGCCCGTCCTCTTGACATTCAGCTACATTATTTGTGACAAAGAAGATCAAGTGGTCTGCCGTTCGTACACTGCAAGGACAAAAAAAAAGAAAAAAAAGACATCGGAATGCTGTTAACTATTGCACCGCAACGACGAACCGCTGGCATTTAACAATAAAATGGACAAATGTCTTTCGTATGAAATCGTTGGTTGCTGCAAAAGTAACAATATCAGGCAATTTCCGAGCTTCCTAGCGAAAAATATTGTTACATTAATGCAGTTTTTTTAGCTCAGTTTTTTTTATTTCTTTCAAGAAGGCTACGCAAGGGAACACATAGAAACGAAAAGGGCCACACAATGGCATAGCGCAAACTAAAAACTACAACTCTACAGCCCAAAAAACTCACTAGAAATGGAATTTAGAAAAGGTGTTTTTTTCGGGCGAGTTCGCAGTGCGTCTATAAGAAGGCAGTCCAAAGTAACAAGACTGCGCAGCGTGGTGTTCTTTGTCTGTTATTTTGAACAGGTTTCTTGAAGATGCCTAAACAACTCTTCCAGCAATCCAAACATTCTAACTGCAAGTTTTCACGCGGGAATTAATAGCACACACCCAGTTGCGAGCTTTACAGCAACTGCCCGCCGTTTGTCCGACTCACCACGTAGACAAGACAAACTTGCCATCTTGACAGTGCGGCCACGTCAAGCCAAGTTAACCCTCTATTGCATGGCGTCCCATATTTGGCACATACCGATTAACATTTTTTATAGCGGGCGCAAGAGCACCAGTGGAGAATGTGACACAGTTAGAGTAATCCTTATAGTTACGTGCACTAAATATAAAAAAAAGCACTGCCATCCCTAGAGCAGTATGAAATGTAGACATGAAATAGATTTCACGGTGCACGTGCAAGCTCGGATCATGAACAACAGTGACTGCTATATTTTTCTTGCAACCATTTTCTCGTTGCAGAAGGAAGAAAAAAATTATTTTGGCATATATCGTGGCTTTGAAAATTCATGCTCATTAAGGCTCTTCTCAATTCCGTTTTCCACTACGGTATATAGTCGGAAATCGGTATGTGCCATATTTGGCACAGTATACATCTGAGTGATGAAATGTGCAATATGATGCCATCTATGTTTTGTTGCACAGTGCAAATACAAACAAAAAGAAATCCTCTGAGGTCATGCAGCACAGCTCGTTTTTGCCAGATTTCAGTTGTGGTGGTAGGTTTTGAGATGCTTCAAGAAAATATCGAGTGTCAGCAGCAGTACCTGGCAATTTTTTGTTACATTATTGGCGCGGGTGCACGAAAAAATTGTGTGAAGTCTAACCAGTGCACGGCGATATTTAGCTTTTACGATTTGTCGGCAACTGACGCTCACAACCACAAGCCAGCGGTTGGAAATTCAGGTAGGAAAGTACATCAAGGCGGCACCATGCGTAGAGCCAAACGTGTAAGCGGCCATCTTGCACGTAGATGTCGGCAGTCAGATGCGCTAACCAAAATGTTCAATTATGCCTGAACACAGGAATCAATTGCTTTGCTTTATTCCACAAATCAAGCTAAAAAGACCACAATCAGTGAGATTTAGTTTTTCAGCCATGGCAGCAATTGTGCTCGCCACTTGCATAGTGTGCCATATTTGGCACAAACCTTTATTTTCATTAATACAGTCACAATAAATTTGAAAATTTTTGTACATGTTATTCTTCATGTAGTTAATGATAAAAAATGATCAAATAATTTTTCAATTGATTTTCTCATAATTCATGCAATAGAGGGTTAAGGATAACTTTGTCTAGTTAAGTAAGGTAATCATAGCCAAGCCTAATTAAGCCTGCTTAAGCATGGTTAGGCCTACTAACCTAAATATATCTGTGTTCATTAAGACGAAGCCTAATAGGACTAATTAAGCCAAGTTGAGAATTTGGTGTGCCAAGTAATGGCAAGCTCGGCAAGATGCGCCGAGCTGTGCCTGAGATTAATTAAGACAGCCTTGTTAGTGTTAATAAGACTAGCTTATTAAGCCTAGGTTGACTTGGTATGCAAGCTAGGCCAGACCAAGCCCCGAATAAGCAAATTGGCAAATTGACCCGATTAGCCTAACTGAGTTAAATAAGCTACTTGGCGCTGTGATTGTCGAGTGATACCCAACCAAACTCAATTGATAATTAGCCAATACAGGTGACAATGTGATTACGTGAACACTTCGTGCAACGGCATGTGAATGCCGTTGCACGAAGCGCGTTTGCCGAGTGAAGCCACTCGGCACGTTTGCCGAGTGAAGCCAGGACCAGCCGAGTGCCCTCCAGCCCTGCTGTTCCTTAGATTTTGGCGACTCAGCGGAAACTGCGCAAACATTTTTTATTAGGAAGCATTAATTCAAGGGCCCCGATAGCAGTTTCTAGAGTATTACGTGCCATAGCCACAATGCGATTATGATGCATACCCTAATGGGGCGTCTCGGATAAATTTGTACCTCCATGGGCTCTCTTGGTTTTATGTAAATAAAAGTACCAGGGTGTTCTCACAACCCGATTTCATACAGCTAGCTCTATAGTAGAACTACAGCTGAGCGCGGGTGGCTGTGGGAGGGGGGAGGGGTGGGACTCAGCGCTTTACTTGTGAGAAGTGATTGTAGACACAATCGCCTTCAATCAGTGTGATGAGCCATGATGGGTTCCGCAGTTAGTGTCGCTCAATTCGCGGCTAGGAGCAAATCCAAAAAACAAATATACCACGTTCTTGGTTGATTGGTGATCCGTTCATTGGCACGAAGAATCAATGTTGACAGAGAGCTTCTATCTCATTTCATGCGGAAGAGTAGTTTTTCTTTGCCGTGAAATAATTTCTGACACACCTTGGTGAGGATTCAATTCCCAGCAGCAGCAACCTTCTTCTGACGGGCGAAAAATCACTGAGATTCCCTCCTGCTACTTTTCTTCTTCCCTTGTGTTACGCTACACAAGTGGACCGGTGTTTCGTTACGATGGGTGTCTTCTTCTTGTCGAACCTCAGATATCGCATGGACTGTGTTCATCAAGGTGAGATTGCATTCACTGAGCATGCGCTGGCTTATCTACTACAGCCTCATTCATGCCATCAAAATAAGTGGCTTGTTGTGACATTTTCCGCATGCTACGTCGACAATTAATGTAGCATTATGCACCTCAGAAGGCACTGTCGGTCATATGGCTCGAGCTGGTGCTGTATGTATGTATGTATGTATGTATGTATGTATGTATGTATGTATGTATGTATGTATGTATGTATGTATGTATGTATGTATGTATGTATGTATGTATGTATGTATGTATGTATGTATGTATGTATGTATGTATGTATGTATGTATGTATGTATGTATGTATGTATGTATGTATGTATGTATGTATGTATGTATGTATGTATGTATGTATGTATGTATGTATGTATGTATGTATGTATGTATGTATGTATGCATGCATGCATGCATGTACTTTTGCATACAAGTGACCATCCTGTGTGCGAGTCAAGAACCAGCACACGGAGTGAAATTTGGAGCAACATTTCTGGGTATTGTTCTGAAAAATTATGGCAGCTTCGGACCAGTGGTGCCAAGCCTGAAGAGCAGAGCGGAGTGGGCTTCATTGTTTCTCTGTATTTGTTCTTTATTTCCTCCCATTCTATTTCTCTTTGTTTCTTGTGTCTGTTTCTTGTACCTGTCGCTAGCCATTTCTTTCTGTGTATTTCTTTCGTTCTCTATATATATTCCTGTTTCTTTCCGGCTATTTCTATTTTTATTTATTCCATTTCTTTCTTGCTCTTTTTTCATATTTCTTTCTATTTCTTCCCTTCCTTTCTTTCTCTTTCTCAATATTTCTTGCTTTATTTCTATTTCTCGCCTTTCATTTTCTTTTTGTGCTTTTATCTCTCTCTTTCTATCTCCTTCACTCCATCTGGTTCTTTCTCTTTTCTTTCTTTCTCTTTGTTTCTGTTTAGTTTCCTGTCTTTTTCTTTCTCTTCGTTGTTTGTATCTCTTTCTTGCACCTCTTGCTGCGCATTTCTTTCTGTGTAGTTCGTTCATTCTCTCTCCATATATATTCTTTTTTCTTTTTTAGACCTTCCTATCGTTATTACTATTTCTACCATATCTTTCTCAGCTTATCTTTATTTCTATTTCTTCCCTTACTTTCTTTCTCTTTCTGGATATTTATATCTTTATTTCTATTTCTCACCGTTCTTTTTCTATCTCTCTGCTTCTTTCTCTCTGTTTCTTCGTTTCTCTATGTTTCTGTCTTTATTTCTCTTTCTTTCTCTTTGTATACCTTCTTCTGGCTTGCTGTCGTTTCATGTCTCTATTCCCCTTATTTCTCACTATCTTCCCATTTTCTTTTTTTTCTTTCTGTTCTTCTCTTTGTCTCTCTTGCTCGCTTTTATTCTCTATTTTGCATTTCCCTTTCTTTCTACCTCTTTCTTTCTATTGCCTTTTTCACGTTTTTCATCTCGCTCCACTTCGCCGAGCAACTTTTTTATTTAACACTCGCACCTGAACCACTCTATAGTGGGGGCTTACCCAATTCCTGTGACGCGCACCACATTGCGGTTTTCTGCTGACACCAAAAAAGATTTACGGCCACCTAATCAGCTACGCAGTCAAAAATTTTGAATCTGCCATTATCATTTAATGCTCATCTCTTATTTCGAAAACTTGATTGTATTTGAACTTTGTTCAGCCGTAATCAATCTGTATCATACCCAACCATATCAAACAACACCATACTGGCAAGGGTGGAGAAAAGTAGCTTTGATCGAGTACTCAATCCAATCGTGGTTAGAATGCTTTGCGGGAGATGACTTGTCTAATGAAAAGTTATTACACTCACTTGCATGATCATTAGTAAAAATACATTGACACGCAGATGAATTGTGCAAGAAGAAGTTGACACAAATGCTGCAAAGATTAATCAGGTCGGGCATGCCTAATGAAGAGTACGTACAACTCCGCCTTACGGAACGTAGCTGTTACATCGCTGTTTCTTTATTTGGGAGTCATTTGTCCTAGTGCATCGCCTTCCTGGCCGCTATATAAAGCTGGCGTGGTCAGGGGAACTTGCACAGTCCTGTGGAAGAGAACAGGAAGCCTCATGGGCCGCACTACCCTAATCGTCACCATCCTGCTGGTGGCTTTCGTTGCAAGTACCCTAGGTAAGCCGTATGCTTGCTTACTGCAGGTGTGCCGATGAGTCATTGAGGAGCATGTGTTTGAGTTGCCTTTGAGGCTGAAATTTTTGTTCCATATATATGGCAACGAGGTAACAACTAGTATGGCCATCTTAATAGTAACAAGTCTTTTACCAGCTACAACCAGTCACAATGCTCACACCTTTATCAATTTCAATTAGATGGGCAAAATTTCACCCACCTTTAAAAAACAGGTACTAAGAAAAGAAGTGATTCAGCTTGGTGCTTAAAGGGTCGATTTAACGGGAAACTTAAATACATGTTCATGAGTGCACATGTGGGAGTTAGGTTTTCGCCTTCTGGTGTTAAAAAAAGTGTTAACGCCTGCCGAATATCTGGAAATAATAAAAAATAACTCGCAAATTAGTAAAATGATCTCGGGTCGTCAATAGTACCAGATAGATGAACCATTTATCTTTACACTAAGTTTTCAATGGTAGTTGCAAAGTTCTACTACGAAACTTCTAGACTGACGACGAGACTCTACGAAAGATATGGTTACGTTGTGCGTCAGTTTCAGTTCTCCGCACAAACCACTAACACAATGAAATTTCATCTTAAACCAACTATCGGTTGTCGGAAAGACAACCCATTTTTGAACAATAATAGTTCAGTTTATTTCAGTTATTAGTACAGAAAGAGGAACATCGTACAGGGTAAATATACAGGAGGAGGTCCGAAAGCACAAGGCTGCAGGGGGGACCTCCTGTTTAAAATTGTATAACAAATTACTTAATTAGCAGTATCAGTGAGAAAACAGGAAAACGATTGAATTGAAAAAACAAACAATAACTCAGGTACAGGTAAAGAAAAAAGTGGCATAAACATCATTACTGGAAGAAAGATATATATCTAGTAGTTAACCAAATACGAATACAATTGTTTTTTGAATAAACCAATCGTAGAACATTGTTTGATGTGAGATGGCAATGAATTCCATAATGACAATGCTGTGAAGTAGGCAGTGTGACGACCAAAATTAGTACGGATAGCAGGTAGTAAAAAAATTTCCATTTGAAGCAAATCTAGTTCGGGTTAAAGTTACACAGAGCATCAGGACGAAACACACTTGATGGTACAAGATGGTTCAGTGACTTGAATAGCATGATGATAAGGTGATATTT
Source organism: Rhipicephalus appendiculatus (assembly GCA_030522465.1). Lineage (NCBI taxonomy): Eukaryota > Metazoa > Arthropoda > Arachnida > Ixodida > Ixodidae > Rhipicephalus > Rhipicephalus appendiculatus. The sequence goes on along the minus strand of JALIZH010013915.1, from coordinate 55,459 downwards.
AAATAAACTAGCAGTAGGAAGTATCTCAAAGTTGTAAAGCAATGATGACGCACTAGCGCGATATGAACTGAAAGTTATTAATCTAATGGCTTGGTTTTGAATGTGCTGAATGGGAGATAAGTGGGTTAGGTATGTGTTTCCCCATGTAGTGATGCAATAATTAATATGACTATGAATAAAAGCGTAATATAACCTGATTAGAGTTGAAGTGTTAAAATAGTTACGTGCTCTGATTAAAATTCGAATACCAAACGCTAGTTTTTTTCGTAAGAGCATGACATGGTTAGTGTATTTTAGGTTAAAGTCGAGAATGACTCCTAAGAAAGAGCATTCAGTGTCAGGAGTAATGAGTATGTTATTTAGTTTAATAGTAACTTGGGAAGGAAGAACTTTGTTAGTTGAGTGGAATATCATGAACTTAGTTTTCGTAGGGTTAATACTGAGGGCGTTAATACTACACCAGTTTAGAATGCTATTTAAATCATGTTGTAACTTTAGCGTCAAAGAGTGAATGGATTTATCAGTGGCTAGTATGGTAGTGTCGTCGGCATAAAGAAAAGGTTCAGAGTTAGTAACTGAATGGGGAAGGTCATTCATGTAAATCAAAAATAAAAGTGGGCCAAGAATGGACCCTTGAGGGACACCTTGATTAGTTGTAAGAAAATTTGATAATGTAGAGCGAACATAAACGGCCTGTTGTCTATTATAAAGGTAACTTTTAATGAGTGTTAGGGCAGGTTATAGAGCGCCATTTCAAGAACCTGATTTCGTTGTAATTTAAATCGGCGATGTGCTAAAGTTATGCCCCTATGGCCGACCACAAATATTTCATCCATGCGACATTTCGCAATTTCTTTTCATTGCGGCTACACGAACCAATAAGTACACACGGCTGCCATGATGGATATCAGTCACCAAAACATCCACAATGGCCACTCGTGCGTCACCAAAGGAAGCCACGGAGTAGAGCGGCCATGCGAATGCCACGAGATCTTGCTCGAGCACGTGAAAAGACTCTCACACCGTGCCGTATAGTAGGAGTACAGTAGGAAGCGAAACTCGCTATTAAAAACATCTAAGGAAGGAAGGAAGAAAAACAAGAGAGAAGGCAGGGAGGTTAACCAGGCACATGCCCGGTTGGCTACCCTACGCTGGGGGAATGGGAAAGGGGAGCATAAAGATAGAGAGAGAGAAGAGAGAAGCGAAGGAGAGAAGAAGATGGTCAGTAACTGTGCTGACGCGTAGGTAGCGGTAGCACTGTACAAAAGTCAAAGGCGTTCACATAGGCCCGTAAGTTCTGAGGGCGCAATCGTGCGTACCAGCACATATTCTAGGCTTTTGAGTGTGTGGCTTTCCAATTGACGCAAAAAAAAGAAGATGGCCAACTGAAAACTTTCATGTCGATACCCCTTTAACCGTATATACTTGGAGACTAAAAAAAAGTCACAGATTTCCAGCAAGGGGAAGCAATGAATGCTATAGCAAGAAATTGGAATGTCACACGAAGATCGACTAGCAGCTCGATACTTGCAGCTTCCCGGTGAAGCACAAAGAAGGACGCTCAAAAAGGATGCGCAGGTATGCAAAGGACAAGCGTGAACTAACATCACAGTTGTTACGTCCTTTGTGTTTGAACAACGTGCTGCAAGTGTCAACAACGCAGAACCCGACGCTCTTAGGTATTTCTTCTTTTAAAGTGCGGCGCGCGGAATGACCCCTCTGCGTCTCCTGCCACGCGGTGGCGTCTGAGGCAAGGTACACATAGGAACTTTAGGCGCACGCTGTTCTTTTTAAATGCGAATGAATTTCTTAGTCGGGCTATGTCAGGCATCCGGCGTTCTGCGGCCGTTGGCGTTGTCCGCGGCAGGTGTTATCTCTCCTGCTCTCACTCCCTCTCCCATACCAACAGCTGCGGGCGCGCGCGCTTATCCTCGCCCCTAGCAACCGGAGCAGGTGGTGCGGGTGGAGTAGCGGAGAGTGATTGGAGAGGAGGAGCGCGCTCTGGGGTGTGAGGGTGCTCGCATCGCGGGAGCTCGTCGGAAGCTCCCGCGTGTGGGAGAGTGTGTAGGAGAGGGTAGGTGCAGTGCTTCACCGCTCCTTCTCTCGCCGGTTCGCTCTCTCTCCTCCCTGCGCCCCACTCTGCCGCCCGCTCGCTTGCACGTATATATATGAAAAAAAAAATAAAAAAAGAAAAACGTAAAAAAAATAAAGAAAAGAAATAAAAAAAAGAAAAAAAAGAACAAGAAAAAAAATAAAAGCTGAAAAAAAAGCAAAAAAAAAAAGGCGCTGCGCCGTGCTCCCGACCGGGCTGCAGAAATTAGGCGCCTTTTCCTTCTTCGAACCACAACCACCATATATAAATGGAGTGAAGCGCGCGCGAAATGCATTCGCATTTCCTCACGATTCCCTTCGGGGAGGTGGCGGCATTTTTTTTTTCGTTCCACATCACGAGTGGGTGTAGAGAGGGGTCCCTTTTTGGTGCACGTCTCAAGGGCAGTTTTCAAAGTGAAAGAAAATGTAGGAGCGTTGCGTGATCGAAAACACGCTCAAGCACATCCGAGATCTCCATACCGTCAGTGGTAAATGGTGTCCATAAATAGATTTCCATTATTATGCCGCCACATGCATGGGGAGTGGTGGAGTGCTCTAACGCACCGAGCTGCTTTGCGAGGGGTCGCTGGTTTGAATCCCTGGTAAGTGCCTTGAAATTTCTTTCTTCTGTTTATTCTTCTTTGTGCTTTTCTTATATATACACATACATATACTTATCTGCGGCATGACGGCGACGGTAAAATCAGCCGAGAGTGTCCATATAATTGTTATCGCAATAAAAGAACAAGTCAGGAAGGGAGAACGCATGGTTTCCTTACTCATTTGCCTCAGACTGCTCCAAGGCGAAAGGCTGTTTTCCACTTTCTTTTTTCAGTCGATTATATTGCACCCTCACCCCCTCCCTAGCGAGCAAATTTTCTGCGCCTAACCTGCTTTTTCACAGCGTCTAGTGTTTGAGGTACTGGAAGCTTCCTTCAACTGACGTGCTTTGGCAATGCCTCCAAGATCGGCCCATCTCTCACCAAACGACGACGTCATGTGAGAATGTCATCACAGCGACACAAACTTTAACGATCTGTGACGTCATGAAGACGTCATCCATCGTCACATGATGATTCTTTGCACCACTCGTCTATAATAGACGCTGGTGTTCACTTTTCGCATTTGATGGGGCATCTGAGGCTTTAGCGTTATTAAATGCAGGTGCCGAAACTTATGCGGGCATCCTATGAAAAGATTCATATGTATTCAGTTTCAGCGGAACTCTAAAAACGGCAAGACGGAGTGTTTGAATACGTCACAGCTGGTGGTAAGCGAACTCTGGAAGACATTCGCGCGATATGGTCTGCCCTTACGCCCTCGTAACAGCTTGCTCTATCTGACCTGAAGCGGAACGCCCCCCTACAATCAGTAATCATTGTGGTTTGATATGGTACCATTCGACGTGGACAGAAGAGGTAATGCTTCGTTCGCCGTCATTTACACATCACGTAAAGCGCGCATTATAAACGAGGAAAGTAGTTTTTTTAAATGCGAAGGCGTTTCTTAGCGGAACTTCGGCGACTTTGAGCGTATCTATCTATCTAGCTATATATCTAGGCGCCTACGACTTTGTGCTCTCCTGACCATATCGTTAATGGCATTTATAACCAAATTTGGTATGGCATAACATGACTGTATGGCGAACATAAATGGCTGGCCTATATCATGAAAATCATGAATAACTTGTCATGAAAAGTATGATTTACCATGCCATGCTCATGGCGCGCTCGCGGCCGTTTCGTCAGCTTGATATACACCAAATTTCGGGAATGAGTGACGTGACTGTATGACGAACATAAATGACAGGTGGTATTATGCAAATAATGACGTGCATGTCCTGACCAACATGATTTACATGCCACACTCATGGCGCGCTCGCGGCCGTTTTGTTAGCTTGATATACACCAAACTTGGTATTCAGTGACGTGACTGTATGACGAACATAAATCACAAGTGGTAATATGGAAATCATGACATGTCATCTGCGACATGACTTGCATGCCACGCTCATGGCGCGCTCGCGGCCGTTTCGTTCAGCTTGATATACACCAAACTTGGTATTGAGTGACGTGACTGTATGAGGAACATAAATGACAAGTGGTAATATGGAAATCATGACTTCTCATGTGCGACATGACTTGCATGCCTCACTCATGGTGTGCTCGCGGCCGTTTCGTTAGCTTGAGATACACCAAATTTGGTATTGAGTGACATGACTGTATGACGAACGTAAATGACAAGTGGTAATATGGAAATCATGACATGTCATGAGCGACATGACTTGCATTCCACGCTCATGGCGAACTCGCGGCTGTTTCGTTAGCTTGATATACACCAAATTTGGAATTGAGTGACATGACTGTATAAAGAACATAAGTGGCAGGTGATAACATGAAAAGTCTTGGTATGCATGTCATCTACAACGCCATTTACATGCCATGCTCATGGTGCGCTTGAGTCCAGTTCGCCAGCTTGATATACAGCAAAACTGGTACTGGCGCGACGTGACTGTATGACGAACATACATGACAGCTCCTAACATGTAGAACATGACATGCAAATTATGTAAAGCATAATTTGCTCCTTCCTGGCTGCTTCGCATTACATCGATTCCCACAGTGCGTGGGATCTGGCCGGGCTTTTTTCTTACGATTAAGAAAAAAAGCACGCATTGTTGCTTTTACTTGGGCAACCACGTGATGGGAAAGTTAGAAAAATATCTCTGCAGTTAGGAAACAGCACAGTAAAAACACGAAGACGGAGCAAGGAACGAGCAACACACCACACGAAGCGCTTACGTGTGGTGTGTTGCTCGTTCCTTGCTCCGTCTTCGTGTTTTTTTACTGGGCTGTTTCCCCATTGAAAATGTTAGACCAACTAGCCAACAAGTTCACCCTATCTCTGCAGCTTTTTTGACCGTCTGTATTGATTGTACTTGCAGGAAACAGGCCACACGGAATGGAATACAAAGCTTATGAAACCTGGTTGGTGGAACGAACCAAAACAAGTTCCTTGTAAGGCTCTTTTTTTTAGTCGGTATTACTTCATGGGGAACGGTTGCTAGCATTACACCGGCTGCTATACGGGAGGCTGTGCCAGCATTTATCAAATGCAACAGAAATTGTGGTAATTACATAGTATGTATGTATGTTTTGTTCCTTTTACATTAAACTTTTGCAGAATATTGTGGCAAGTGGCATACTTGATGCAAAAGAACCATGGTTCATTACTCCGTTGTAGGGATCGGTATAACACCAAAGTGAACCGTGTTTTTACAGGAGGGTGTCGTAGATTGTTTATTGTACATTGATGCACGAGGGTTCGCCCAATGTCTTTCGGTGTGTGGCAGCTATAGCACCGTTTGCGTGGATGCACCCGAGTTGACGCCTACTGGTAGATCTTTGTCCCGACGATTACGCTAAAGATCATGATTTAGGGCTTGTGATAGCTGAAGTAGTTAACATACACCTGGACACCGCATATGGTGAATGCCGCAGAAATGTGGAATCAACGTACACATAATAAGCAAAATATTCTAGGCACTGTGTAAACACTGGTACTCGATATGCACTTGGTCAAAGTGTCGTCATTTGGCGGAAGAAAGGCCGAGTTCTGCCAACGCCTCCTAGAAAAATACGCACGCATCTCCACGAAGTGAATGATGAGTGGGCGAAGCTAGGTCCTAAGGTCCATAATGTCGTTGAAGTCGCCGGCTAGTATAAAGGGTTTGTGCTTGTCTGTGTTTTATATTCTTGTGTCACAATTCTCATTGATATCAGTCTATTGTTAAACCTATTTTTTTTGTGTCTCACATATGTTACCAGAGCGTTACCCCTTATAATGTAAATTGAGGGACACAAAGTGACGTAAAGTGACATAAAGAGTCGACGACAAAGCTAGGTTTGAAGGTTCATAATGTCTGCGTTGAAGTCGCCGACTAGTATAAAGGGTTTGTGCTTGTAGGTGTTTTATATTGTTCTTTCACAATTATGAATAATATTAGTCTATTGTTAAAACCTTTTTTTGTGTCTCACATATCGTACGTTACCCGACCGTTCCCGAGCGTTACCCCATATAATTTACCGTGGCAACTGACACCGGATAAGCCTCGCCCCAAATGTGCTTAGCCCCTAAAATTGGCCCTGCGCTGGCCAGTAGTAGGGGAACCTACGTCTGTGCTAACGGATATACCATTCAGCGCTTCAGGGACTCGACTGACAAATTATGCAGCTTGAGCAGTGAACGCGGCAAGGCCAGCGAGTGGAACACTCGCTGGCGATTCCCGCTTTGCACCAAAAGCTGACACTACCAAAGCACTCACTATCGGCTTCCGTTAATGTCAGAATGCAGTACTTCACCGATCCCAAGCGGCAGGTCCTTCTGAAAGGGAGGAAATTGGAGAGATATAATGCGCGTTCGCAAAACCTCATGTATGAGCGTCCGTGGCACAAGGCAACAATGATAAACAAAAAAAAAAGCGTCCGTGGCGCAATGGTTAGAGCGGGCGGACCTATCGTCGCGGGCCGAGTGGTCGCGGGTTGGACACCCAGCTCCTCGAAATCAACTGAAGATTTTCCTCTGGTTTCCTTTGTTCATCTTTATTTTACTGAGTGAAGCCTTGGGGGAGCCCTACATCAAAAAGCTTTCGTGTTAAAAATACTCTGATGACCCTTCTATTTTAATCATAATCCTTGGCCTCTCTTCGAGGCTTATTTTACTCTGAGCTTCCCTCTCCTCAAACTTTTGCATCACATATCACCCTTTAGACGCTCATTTGTCGTCTTCCCGCGAGCACGCAACGAGAGGTGTCCCGCAGTCATACAGTTTCCCAAAATTAACCAGAGAGAACTATGGCGCTGCGATCGTTCAGCTACCACGGGAATGATGGGTACTACACGGATTTGCCTAGTCTTCATGCTTGCGGGCTTCGAACGCACTTGTGGCTTTTTTAATGTTGTGTTTTCGTTCTGTTTCGAATGAAAGAACGGACCACTGTGAACTTCGTAAGCTGATTTGTATTGCGAAGCCTAAAAAGGTCACGGTGGTAAAGCGTAACTTCTATAACTTTGCTCAACTTCGTCTTGCGGCTAAACGGATTCCGGCCACACGAAGCCAAACGAAGGTGAAATAATGAAGATTAGACAAATCCGTCTACTACCCATCATTCCCATGCTGGCTGAACTGCTCTGCGTCGCATCTCCCATAGACATTAGCGCCAGAGTTCCCTCTAGCGTATTTTTGCAGGAAAGTCTATGCCCACAGTCATTTGATTCACATCCATCCCTGATTGCATTTATGACCTCATCCACACCCCTTAGTCCCCAAGGATGGATGGATGGATGGATGCTATGAGAGTCCTCTTTATAACGGGGTGGTGACACGTCTGCCACCAGGCTCGAAAGAAAATAGGGAAAGAAAACTTTCTTTTTAAAGACGATAGTCTTTCTTGGGATACTTGAAAGCAAAAAGTTTTGGTCTTTCTGTTTGTCTGTCCGTAACTCGATTCAGCTACTCGGCCAAAGTTGAACCACTTTCTGAACGCCCAGCCATCTTGAACTGGTGTTTGCCTTCATACTTGTGAACATATTCGATCAAAAAGCAAGTACTACGCATACCTGAGGCGCCAACATTAATATGTTAGTGTCAGGATCGTGTGTTCTTTTATTAGTAAATACATAGGTACGCAATTCTAAAGACCCTAGTGTTTTATCAATGCCAGCCAGATGCAGCCAATTCAACGTAGAGTAAGCGCTGTCTGAGGCAAGGCAAAACATAGTAGTACGGCCGGCACAAGACTATCGTCTTTCGACGACATTTGCAGCGAAGCACGTAGTTACGCGGCCAATTTTAAATGTGAAGCATCTTATGCCGAAGCTTAATCCGGTGGTGATGGTGTGTCGCGTGCCCTCCCTTACTGCGCATGCGCAAACTCTTTCAAAAAATAAAAATAAATAAAAAAAACCTTCTTTCCCCTCTTTCTCCTCTAGGCAACCAAACCCTCACTGCGCATGCGCCTCCCCTCCTCTCTCCCCTCTTACGCTCCCCCCTCTCTCCTCTAGGCATCCCTGCCCACGGCGTCCACACTCCCACTGCGCATGCGCGTCCCCCCCTCTCTCTCCTCTCCTACGCTCCCCCCCTCTCTCCTCTAAGGCATCCCTGCCCGCGGCGTCCACACTCCCACTGTGCATGCGCGTCCCCTCCTCTCTCTCTCCTCTCCTACGCTCCCCCCCTCTCTCGCCTCGCGACGCCGACGCAGGCAGCGTCTGCTAGCGAGTTTCTTGGTTCAAAAAACCGACTACTCGCGCTGCACAACCGTGCACTGGCCACTCCGTATATATGGCAATGGATTTTGACCTGCAAGGTGGTGCCGGTGGGAGATTTCCCCTGTGCGTTGTAGAACAATAAAAATTCGCAGCGTGCGCGTTAACTAAAAGCGGACTGCGGGTCTCTGTGCCCAGTCGGAGTCTTCTGTCTCTGATTGCCCATTAGCAGCGATTGGCATGTTCCAGTAGGAAACACCGCTCCATCACTGCGTGCTTTGCGCCTGCCCCAGTTTTTCACTCCTGCGCAACGCTGCGATGAGCGCCACCGTCAACGCCGCCGCCAGTGTAAGCGTTAGCACCCGCTGCTTCACATCTACACATGGTTCCCTTTAGCGGGAGATGGTGTAATTTTTATGTTGGCCTAATGCCTTATATACATTGACTGAATCAATGTTACCTATACCAAAGAAAAATATAAATTCACGGTCGACCTATCTGCCTCTTAAGGCAGAATGACCTTATTTTTCCCCATTATTTATTTTTGTCCTTTATCTGTACTTCTCTGCCACGAATACTCTAACCGTCTCTTATTTCTATCGCGGACGTGTTCAGCTTTCCATTCTTGTCCCTAAAACCTAAGGCTTCATGTAGACTCGTGCCCATACGTATACCTTGGTGGATATCGCCACATTCAATCAGTGTATGTTCCATCGTTCCCTTTGTTCCCCCCACAGCATGTACATTGTTCTTCGTTACTGAAACTCGCTTTATAACTACGCGTTCTAAGGCAACCCGACCTTGCTTCAAACAGTAAAGCGCTTCCCCTTGAATTATCATAAAACGTTTCCCTCCTTATTTCGTTTTTTCCCTTTCGGTAGTTACTGAAAGCCGGCTTCTTTTCCATCGCTGTCATCCAATAAGTCCTCTCCGCCGCTCTGACTTTTCACTTAATGCTCCTTGTTGCCATATCGCCCGCACTGCTAGCCGTATATTTACTGGTGAGCCTCCTAGTTCTTTTTTAAATTCGAAGCATTTCTTAGCGAACTTCGGCGACTTTGAGCGTATCTATCTATCTATCTATCTATCTATCTATCTATCTATCTATCTATCTATCTATCTATCTATCTATCTATCTATCTATCTATCTATCTATCTATCTATCTATCTATCTATCTATCTATCTATCTATCTATCTATCTATCTATCTATCTATCTATCTAGCCGCCTACGACTTTGTGCTCTCCTGGCCGTATTGTTAATGGGATTTATACCAAAGTTGGTATGGCATAACATGACTGTATGACAAACATGATTTACTGGTCATATCATGAAAATCATGAATAACTTGTCATGAAAAGTATGATTTACACGCCATGGGCATAGTGCTCCTGAGACCGTTTTCTTAACTTGATATATCAAGAAATTGGTACGATGAGACAATTCTGCATGACCAACATAAATGACAGGTGGTAATATGAAAATCATGACCTGCATGTCATGTACAACATGATTTATGCGCTATGCTCATGGTGCCCTGACGGCCGTTTCGCTAGCTTGATATACACCAAATTCGGTATTGAGCGACGTGATTGTACGACGAGCATAAATGACAAGTCGTAATATAAAAATCATGACATCTCATGTGCAAACATGACTTGCATGCCACGCTCATGGCACTGTCGTGGCCGTTTCGCTAGCTTGATATACACCAAATTTCCTATTGAGTGACGTGACTGTATGACGAGCATAAATGACACGTGGTAATATGGAAATCATGATATATCATGTGCAACATAACTTGCATGCCTCGCTCATGGCACTGTCGTGGCCGTTTCGCTAGCTTGATATACACCAAATTTCCTATTGAGTGACGTGACTGTATGACGAGCATAAATGACAGGTGGTAATATAAAAATCATGACATGTCATGTGCAACATGACTTGCATGCCACCCTCATGACACTCTCGTGGCCGTTTCGCTAGCTTGATATACACCAAATTTTTAACGCGAAAGCCTTTAATATCTCATGCTTACGTCCGTCCATCCGTCATTCCAGCCGTGACTTGGCACGGTGCCAGCTGGGAGCCGGGGTGCGCAAACGGACGCCGGTTGCGTTGGACACTACAGCGCTCGCACTTTGCTTGCGTAGCGTCGCTTTGCCCGGCGTCTCTAATCATGCAAGGAGGGAGACGCGCGCATCACGTTTCATTCTTAGCGACCCCGTCTCAGTGGGCACAGGCGTTCGAGGAACACACTTGGGAATTGGCAAAGTGTCCGTCAATTTAAACGCTGGAACGCGGATGGCGTCTTCACGATGCGCAAAGCGCAAGAATACGAACGCATACGAAACGGAGGCAGATTGGTCACGCGTCTCGTTGCGATTCGAGGTAAAAAATTAAGCCAACATAAGTGGCAGGTGGTAACATGAAAATCTTGGCATGCATGTCATCTACAATGTCATTTATATACCACGCTCATGGTGCGCTTGCGTCTAGTTCGCTAGCTTTATATACACCAAAATTTGTATTTTGTGACGCGACTGTATAATGAACGCAAATGGCAGGTCCTAACATGTAAATAATTACATGAATATTATGTACAGCATGATTTGCTTCTTGCTGGCTGCTTCGCATTACATCGATTCCCACAGTCCGTGGGATCTGCCGGTTTTTCTCCACTGCGTGTCAACGCATTTTCTATACAAATACCTGAAAACCTTCTCTGCCCATCTACAAATTCTACTCGCACAGCGCCGCCACGTGGCAGCGCTGAGCGGCGGTGAAGGGTGCGCTCAGACGCCTGAGGAGAGCGTTCACACAGGCACAGAAGAAATAGAGGAGGCCCTGGTCCAACCATTGTCAGCTTTTTAGTAGGACTTTCTGAAGAAGCCCTATTCCTTTGTGCTGCTTTTTTTCCCGCTATGCGGCAGATTAAACACGGTGCTCGAAAGAAATATAAAATTTGTTGTCGATCAGCGTTAAGCTTGGCGTGTCTTCTTTTCTATTTTCTTTTTATTGCCGTCTCGCGCCGAACAGTTTTGCTCAAAATTTGCTGTGTTTTATTTTCATTCCCCCCTTGTCAAACCAGCAACCTCTGCGGCTTTTCTTTTGTGTTGCTTTAAGATTCGATATTGAACACCGCCAGGACGCAACTCCTGAATGCAACTAATAGCACCATTCAATTGAGAATTTTAAATGCCTATTTGTAGCGTCCAAGAATGAGCTGGAGTCATATTACAAAATAACTGCTTCCCGTAGCACTTGCAGCGTGCGATAAAGATGACGTCTCGACCTACAGGGTGGCTTCTTGAAATGGGATTTCGCTGAGAAGATGAACTTAAGACACATTTTCACGCATCCGCACACTCGATAATTTCTTTCAGGTTGTTCTTTTTGCCGCGTTGATAAAAAGCTACAATTGAGGAGGCTATGATATAAAAATGGTCAACCTTAACTTAAGAAAGAAAAAAGTTCACGGGAAGATAGAAGCTTGAAGAGATGAAAAGTTAGTATTTATGAAAAAGCAATTTGCAGCCTTGAAGAAAACGTGTTCGTTTTTCGAAACGTAGTCTCAAAGCGACGCCCCGCGATCACAAATTTTTTTGTCTTTTCAAACTTTAATTAAGCAAGATATTGAACCACTGACGCCGCGTGCTTATCCATTCAATGAGAAAAAAGTCCAGCTTGTAGCGACGTGTAAAATGTAGTACATGATTGCTCAATCGCATAGCGAAAACACAAAATATAATGCAATCATGTCATTTTATGTAAACTGCAATATCCATTCTTCTCTTTTCAGCGACCTTCGGTTACAAACGGTTTCCCTGGCTACACAGCCCGTATGAACGCTCCAGAACTCTTAAAGAATAGGCGGTCATCCTGCTTTTTGTGCCACTAGAAAGTGGTCAAGTGGACCGTATTTCGTGCTGAAATTAAAATGAAAAATTAACAGAACACTTTGCTGTCTCCTATGTTTACTTGAATTACATTTCGTACAACGCTTCAATACCTGCACATCAGAAAAAGAATATTACGCTTCAGAGAATTTTTTCTGCTTAAGCTCCTCAGGACCTTTCATTAAACTTCTTGACTGACTGCCTTACAGCAGAGAGGTATGGCTTTTACAAAAAAAAAAAAGCTATCTGCTCTACTTTACTGAGTAAGAGAATTGCACAGAACACCCGCGTTTGTAGGTTTAAACTCCGATAGGTCCAAATCAATCAGGAGTCTTACTACGATGCCAATCAGAATCGTATCGTGGTTTCGGCATCTCAAAACTACATAAGTTGTTAACTATTATTGGTTTGGAGAGTGATTCAGCCATACACGCCGATAGTGTAGTTATTTTGATCGTTCTGGAGATATTCCGTGTCGCGCGAAGTTAGGAATTCATGGCGGCAATAATTGCCTTCGTGCTACACAATTCATGCTACGGTGTACTCCTAAAAAGCAGTACGCCGTAGTCAAGGAAAAAACTCGCCGATGATTTCGATGCTGTCTAACGCGAATTCTGAGCGCAGCTTTGCGTTGGGGCTAAGCCAACTGCGGGAGACATTCGTCCGTACACTTTGAGTGCCTCGCCCGCCAGAAACATGCTCAATTCGGTAGCCCACTTATTCTTTAGCCCAATCTTGCCCTGCTGCCACCACCCCGAAACGCCTGAAGTACGCATCGAGTTCGTCTCGATATTCATCAAAAAGTGGCATACAATTTCCAGAACATATTTGCAGCGGTAGGGAAGGATCGGTGACGGAGGCTGGTTGCACGCGTCCACCCGAACCCGCTTCAGCTTCTGTCGGATGCAGGCGAAGCAACGAAAGTCTCTCCTCCAACGCTGCCTTCTCGCGAGCCAAATCTAATTCTTTTCGCGCGCTCTCCTCGCGCTCGGCCTGCTCGCGCCTTGCATCGCTTTCAGCGGCACGCTCCTCTCAAACACGCGCTTTCTCCTGGGCCCACTTTTAAACACGTCCCTGGTTAGGCCTGACTTCTCGCTGGCGCTTACTAGATCGTTAACATCCATGTTTCATTATACAGGGTGTTTCAAGAAATGTGTCCACTATTTTTTAAAAAATCAGGAAAATGCGGTATTTGCTCGCTGTCTTCACAATTGCTTTTTCTGTAGCGGCAGACATCTTAAGATGGTTGAAAACATGATTTGGGACAGTAATTAAGAAAGTTAAATTAATTAACTTTTTAATTAGCGGAGTTAGGTGGTTAAGTCCAATGGGAGAATTAAATTCCTTCATGCGAAGAACCCATTTCAGCTTTGAGATTTCGAAAAAGCGGCCTCTAGGAATAATTGCGAAGTAATGAAGTTCTCCCAAATTCGGCGGCGAAACCGAAACCGAAACGCGGAAGAGCGCAACTGCCACATTCGTCTGAGACGTCCACAATGAGTGAACGTCATTATCTCAACCATCAACCGACTTCTTGGTGTGACTGTGTGGGCTGCGCTTGCAGTAGTAGCACGCATGACGCACATACGTTAACGAACGGGGAAGAACTGCACCTCTGTAACCGTTGTCTTGAACAGTGACGTCATTCTAGTCGTCTGCTTGTCGCGCTCATCGGTGCTTGGGTTTCGGTTTCGCCGTTGAATTTGCCTGAATTTCATTACGCCACAATAATTAATAGAGGCCGCTTTTTCGAAATCTCAAAGCTGAAATGGGTTCCTCGCATGAATGACTTTAATTCTCCCAAAGGACTTAACCATCCTAACTCCGCTAATTAAAAAGTTCATTAATTTAACTTTATTCAATTACTGTCCCAAATCATGTCTTCAACCATGTTAGGATGCCTGCCGCTACAGAAAAAGCATATGTGAAGACAGCGAGCAAATACCGCATTTTGCTGATTTTTTAAAAAATAGTGGACACATTTCTTGAAACACCCTGTATATCTACCTAGTGGTTTGCAAACAGTTGGCGGAACGTTGAACATGTTTTTGTGCCATTTGCGTGTGTTTGCGCGTGCATTGGGTCAGCAAATAGTTTGCGGGGCTTCATGAACTCGAGACAACCGTGGTAAACACTTTCGGCTCCGAGTTCGATTCGGGTTGCGCCGTGCCGCAAGAACTATTAACATGTGTCCGTGTGTCGTGTAATGCTTCTCCATAAACAGCGGGTGTTTCGCGCAGCGAAAATTCGCGGATACCAGCGTGACGAGGATATCTTCAGGTCTCGAAACCCACGCAAGTTTTTCCTATGTGCGTGTGCTGTGAGCAATTTCGGTCATTTCTGCAGCGAGGTACACGCGTGTCAGGGACAGCAGCCGTTCTCGGCTGTTCGTGTAACGTTAACGTATTTTCGCACGTTAACGTTACATGGGTATTTTAACGTGCCAACACTAACATTTTCATTTTGTGTGCGTGGACTCTCGCGAGCTGCATGTTACGACAGCAGCACCTTTTTAGCAGTTCGACGATCATCCATTTCCGCAATTGCCGCGCACTATTTCGCGCTATACAGTGGTTTTTACTCATCTTCAGTCTTTAACTGATCTTATATCTGGCTACTAGCTACTCTTACCTAAATTCAGCATCACACCGTTGTTCAAGCGAATGCCGTAACGTTCAAGATCAAGAAGGACGTCCACAAATTTGCGACGGACAGGTCTTCTTCCTAATTAATAGTTGATGCTCTTGCACAGCTCTTTCACGAACGTCCGCGTGTAGTTGGGGTCGAGAAATGGTGCAAAACGACGTTGAAAATCTTCATTGTTGCTGCCTGCCTCAATAAAACAGCTGTTCAACACAGGTTGTCTTCATCGTGGTTTAATGTTACAAATACCATGCTGGAATATGAGAACTGTAGGAGATATTCAAAACAGTGAAAAAAAATTCGGTGACATATGCTCTCCTGCTGCCTTGTGCACTTGTATTCGATGTTCAAGGTCATCATGCAATCACAGAAGCATTATTAAAAGTTCAACCCACCAATTTTAGACTATGTTTATCACTTTCTGTCTCACTGCCTTCCGTTTATTTGTTTCGTGCAATGTTCTCCAAAAATCTTCGGTTGAACTTGTTTGTAGAACACGAGCATTAGCATTTATAGGCTACTGTTTCAGTAATCTGTTTTGCATGCACAAGTACTCTTCTTTTAATGCGTTTGATTGAAATCAAAAAATTAAAACAAGGACTGTTACTATTTTGATTGGAATCAAAACAGTAACACAGGGACTGTGCTAGTCCAGGTGTTGGCACAAATGCAGGGAGATGTATGATATCCTGAATAAAGTGTGCCGTAAGGCTCTGGAAAGGCTTCGCACCACAGACCATCTTGTAGAAAAACAGATGGGCCAATAACTCTTGCTGCTTCGAAGTGCCTTCCTGAATAGAATAGAAATAAAGAAGTCCATTAGGCTATCCGAATTCATCAGATTGTATTCTTCACTGAAAACTCTGGCTCGACTTCTTCTACTGCAAACTTTTTTCAAAAAGCATAAATAAATGAAAAACTGAGATGTTTCTTGCGGAGTATTTCATGCTGAGTTTTACAATTAAGTGTACAAAGCGTAGTGAACACTGTTATTCTTCTAATATGCAGACTAATATGGCAGAAAAAAGGAGTGCAGGTTCGCTAGTTCATGTTTTTGTCGCATCTTAACGAAAGGTAAAAGAACAATATATGATGGCTAGTGTGCACTGTGGATCATTCTTTTATGAAAGGTGCTGGTATAAAAAATAATTCATTCATCGTCAACACTTACTGCAAGTTCTGCAAGTAAACCTGGAGCTAAATGTGACGAAACGGATATGTTTAACATATGAGGTATACCACAGTGGAGAGTTTTAGTTCGTTACTGTGCATTTAAATATGAAACTCTGCTAATGCCACCGTAGAACCTAACCTTTCTTGTTAGTACTTCACTCATTCCTGGCTAAACCTATGAACGTGTTCTTAAAACCTGCCTGTAAGCTACATGCCACCCTGCTTCTTCCAGTTATGAAATGAGTATGTTCTGATAAATTTTTACGCTGATTGCTACTTGATATTACCTTAAATATCCCTATGCCAGCACTCACTGGACAAGCAATCATCATGACTGTTTCAATCTACATCAATGTATAAATTTACCTAAAACAGGTAACACACATCACGACATCCATGCAGACCATCCTATTAACTGTAAGCCCTGTAAAGCCCATTTAGTTGCCTGGCACTAGCCGGTTCAACCAACAGGCACGTTCAACCATGTGGTTTGAAGATAGAAATCAGAGCATGGACGCAGATCATTAAGTTTAAAATGAGCTTTCTGAAAACGAGGTTTTTATACGCCAAATAGCATAAAATATACTTAGCCATAGCATCTGAAATTGTGCTTTTAGGTTTTGTGTACCAGGTCTCAGGCCTGATTTTGAACACTCTTGGCAGGTCGAACATTTTTGCTTTAAGTTTGTGAACAGTTTCGCAACTACGGGACATGAAAGTAAAGTAAAACGCCATAATAGCAATGCACCAGGGAGCTTCAAAATAATTTGCTCGACATACGGTTTCGTACTACAGGTCATGCACCACAACACTGAGTGCTTATCCAGCAATCCTTCATAAAATAGAATATGATTGAAAACTTGGCAAGTTGGTAAGCATTCATAGCTGGTATAAGCATAACCGCACAAAATGAACGAGGACTAAGAAAGAGTTGGCACAAAATGAGCGCCGAAGTTCAACTGAAAATTTGATTGAAAGAACACCTTAAAATATAGTTATTCTGCGCACGCTCTCATAAAGCACAAAAAACAACTCATGACGACACTCTCTAACCAAGAGGGTCGTCCTGGGTTGTTCTTGTGCTTAGCAAAAGCATGTGCGGATAATAGCATTTAGAAGTGTTCATTCAATAAAATTTTCAGTTGAAAGTCAGCGCTTATGTTGCGTCCACTCTTAGTTTTCGTTCATTTTCCGCTGTCTTGATTATACCAGCTATTCTTCATCGTACAGTTCATTTCAAGGCAGAGGTGTCTGTTGTAAAGGCACTCGACTGTTAAATCAGTACAGTCTTGCAGGTGTCGTAGAGTGCGGGTGCACATTATGTATGTTGTATCAATGCGGCTGAGATAAGACTTACAATGTAAATGTGATGTAATTACTGGTACTCTAAAGAATTTCATAGAACCAATGACATCCTTGATTACAATAGTTTGTTCCATTGCAGAATTAGGCAACACAGCATTTCATTGCATATTCTAACAAGAACTGGTACCAACTGATATTTTGTGAAGCATCCAAACGAGCTGCATCACTTCTTAGAGAACTACTGGTGCTCATAGCTCTATAGCGATGCATGGGCCATCTTGAGCACCATCTGCAAAGGCAAACATGCAAGCGACTCAGTGTATCATGCTAAACTGATCAGTTCTGAGGTACATCAGAACTCAAATCAAATGACTGGTATAGACTCACTTTAGTGTCTCAATAAAGCACTTTAGTAACAGTTATATTTATTGTCATTGGGCTCTTGAGCACCAAGGACTTAACTTTCCCATCATTATTGCGCACACAATACACAAATCGTCAATGTAGATTCAATATTTCTTTACTACCAGACCACATCTTTCTGAGCTATTACATTTTTCTCATTGCTACTCGTGCTTTGTGGTCTGCTGCCTGTTAGGTTAGCATTGAAAGCGCCGTTGTGCATTTTACGCGAAACTAATTTTATACAAAGACTATGAGTGGTGAACCACTCTTCCTTCGTGTAAATTTTTTTCATTTGTAATGTTTCTTTTCTATTAGGTTCTATTCTTCTTACTATCTCCCGTTGCACAGTGTAGGTATCAGTCTAGGAACTGAGTAACCTGCCTTTCTTGACATCTATTTCTTTCTTCCATCCTTCCTCCAAACTTTGGCCTTAGAGCAAATTTAAGTCTTCAATATACACACATGAAGTTATGTAGTAGTAGTGTTGCCAACTACTCAAACAGTGATAACCATCGCGCAACAACCGACCAAATTTGCACTGCCTTTGTCGATGAGGCCACAGAAAAAAGATTCGCAGTTTCAAACTCACTGCCTAGCCACTGTTTCAGCAAATGCACATGAGTTCAGTGAATCTGAATCGGTTTGCCAGGCATCACGATAATAAAAGAGCTCAAACAAAGCGTGCTATAAAATGGAGTAGGTCTATATGACAGCACACGCTCAGCCAATTTGGGACAGAGCAGTCTGGTGGCTTGTGTGCCTTAGTATGCCGCTTTCGCATGCTGTACTAAACTCAATAATCACATCGACCAAAAAGAAGCACGAATGTAGGAAACTGTATTCTATTTCAATTTGTTCTTTTCGTCTTGCAGACGGAAACTGTGTCCAATGCAAAATTGTTATCGAAAGTCTTCTCACTTAGTGATATTATGTTCCTCGACGAATTCTCAAAGCTACGCGGCCGCGGAACAACGACGTCCAGGCGAGTTCACTTTTGTATCCACTGTAAGCGCTGGAAAACGGGGGGCTCACGGTTATACCACACGTTAATAATGAGCACAAGTCAACACTCAGGATAAACACAAATCAAGCATGAGAACAGAGTAAAATGAAAACAAACTCCGAATTAGTTCACGTAAGACCAAATGACGTCGCGTTAAGCAAGGCATTTCGCTTCAGTATTTCCTGAAAGCACGACGCCGCATTCGTGCATTATCGCACGCAATCATATCGCACAAAATACTTTTAACAAAGTGCGCTCACGCGTCGATTAACTGGACCGTACGAAGCATGTTAGTACTGCCGTCACGGTTTTGTTCCCACGCGCATCGCGCACCCCACGTCGTTGCTATCTGCGCCTAATGCTCTTTTCTTTCTTTTTGCTTTTTATGGCACTGTACCCGCAACACTGCAGAACTACACCTGCAAGCGCCCGAGTGAAGATACAGGCGAGCAAACAGAAAACAAAAGCATTACTTACCACTCGGTGTCCGGACTGTGCCGAGCACGCAGCGTGCGCATGACCTTTTTTAGTGTAGTCGCGGCGGCAGGGTTGCTCAAGACCAGAGACTGTCACGAAACGAACGCGCTCGCAGTACGGAGAATTCTATTGCCGTAGCAAAGCACCGTTCACGTCCAGCGTCGAGAACACAGTCAGGCTGCAAGCACAAAACACGCGCACATGGCCGACACCGCTGAGCAATTTGGAAACGACCATCACAAGACAACGGGGCTTGATGGCGACACCATGAAAGCCATGGTAAATGCGCGCGCGCCGGCCCAAGCCAGGAGAGCCAGGCTCCGCGCTGTCCGCACTCTGGCTGCTGCGGCTCTCTCCCGTTTCTTTTATGTTTGTTTTTTTTATCGCGTCTGTAAAAGCTGCACACGCGTCGTGAACCTTTCATGTCGCGCGGCGCCACTTTTAGACGCCTATAAGGCCCATTCACACTTGAGAAGCGAAACAAGCACCAAAACGCCAGAGCGGCCGTAAAAGCATGTCCAAGCGCGTCGAAAATGTTCACAATGGTTGCGCCTCTCGTACATGTTTTTGGGCAAAAATTTCTATCTTTCCCTTTTTTTATATATTTCTTTGTTTTTCTTTCCATGTTTCTATTTCTCTGTACTCGTTCTCCCACCCAAGCGGGGTACCACAGGCCACGGCGTAGCGGAGAGTAGTGGAAATTTGCCCATATTCTGTGGCACTACATGTTCATGGTTGATGATAGTTTTTTGAAACAACATTTCCGTCTATTAAAAGCTTCATTGTTACTCGCAATCCTGGCTACGATTGGCGCTGAGAAGCAACTTCCATGTGTGCAGACAGATAAATACTTTCTAAAGTGACCGAGAGGTCGACCGCCACCGTAGCTCAGGCGGTAGAGCACCGGTGTCGTAATCTGAAGGTTTGCAGGTTCTGTCCCTGCACACCCACAAGTTTTCTTTTCATTCACTTTACTTCCTTCAGATCCATATCCCAATCGCTATATTATACTTTAAAAAGTACAATAACACCCTTTATGAATTCCTTGGCTTCATTATTTGTTGATTCTCACATATTGGAAGAATTTTGATTCCTGCGGAACAATGCGCTTGCAACTTACCACACTGTTTCAAGATCTAACATTAAGTTCAGAGGTGAATGGGAGCAGTGGTTAACAGATGTAATACGAGAGGAAACTCCTCGATATTTCACGCCTCCAACAAAAAAAAATTACACCATCTCCCGCTAAAGGGAACCATGTGTAGATGTGAAGCAGCGGGCGCTAACGCTTACACTGGCGGCGGCGTTGACGCTGGCGCTCATCGCCAGCGTTGCGCAGGAGAGAAAACCTGGGGAGGCGTAAAGCACGCAGTGATGGAGCCGGTGTTTCCTACTGGAACATGCCAATAGCTGCTAATGGGCAATGAGAGACAGAAGACTCCGACTGGACACGGAGACCCTGCAGTCCGCTTTTAGTTAACGCGCACGCTGCGAATTTTTGTTGTTCAAAAACGCACAGGAGAAATCTCCCACCGGCACCACCTTGCAGGTCAAGATCCAGTGCCATATATACAGGGGTGGCCAGTGAAGGGTGGTGCAGCGCGAGCAGGTCGGTTTTTTCAACCAAGAAACTCGCTAGCAGACGCTGCCTGCGTCGGCGTCGCGAGGCAAGAGAGGGGGGGGAGCGTAGGAGAGGAGAGAGAGAGAGAGGGGGAACGCGCATGCGCAGTGGGAGTGTGGACGCCTCGGGCAGAGATGCCTAGGGGAGAGAGGGGGGGGAGCGTAGGAGAGGAGAAAGAGGGGGAGGCGGGCATGCGCAGTGGTTGTGTGGATGCCGCAGGCAGGGACGCCTAGAGGAGAGAGGGGGGGAGCGTAGGAGGGGAGAGAGGAGGGGAGGCGCATGGGCAGTGAGTGTGTGGTTGCCGCGGGGAGGGATGCCTAGAGGAGAGAGAGGGGGAGAGGATGTTTTTTTAAAAATTTTTTTTGAATGGGTTTGCGCATGCGCAGTAAGGGAGGCCACGCGAGGCACCACCCCCACCACCACCACCACCGGATTAAGCTTCGCCATAAGATGCTTCACATCTAAAAGTCATCGAGCACACGTGGAACGGGCAGAACAGTTGAAAAATGCTAGAACAAGCGTCCTCGCTACTTTACAATAGAAAGTGGAGACTCCATGGCAAAGCGTACGCATCTGCTTAGGGACACCTCGGAAGGTTTTCGTAGCTTCCCTAGCCAACGGGT
Source organism: Rhipicephalus appendiculatus (assembly GCA_030522465.1). NCBI lineage: Eukaryota > Metazoa > Arthropoda > Arachnida > Ixodida > Ixodidae > Rhipicephalus > Rhipicephalus appendiculatus. The sequence goes on along the minus strand of JALIZH010013915.1, from coordinate 33,956 downwards.
GGGACGGACCATACACGGTCGCTAAAGTATGTAGACTATGGTACATGCTGAGTGTAGTCATGTTTGTGGTCCTACTCGTGCCTCAGATGTAAACTTATCAACCATTGCAAGAGGCAGCTTCAACAGAATTCAGAATTGTGTTCAGTGGATACACTCTCGTTGTTCGCATTGGTGTTCAACTGGCCTGCTGGCAGTTCATCCATCGTTCCCGTGGATCGTTTTTGTGACCTGTTGCTTGCACGAGGTTGCCGCTGCCGTCAAAAAAATTCACTTGTTCGTTCTGTCAGACCTTCGTATGCACTTCTTTTAGTATTAACGGGGCGCAGCAAGCCCATACCCCGAACAGATAACGGAACAAGAGAATATGTCCTTTGTTATCTCCACAAAATGAGTTAAAAATCTGGGGCAATTTTTGTTGTAAGGCATCGTATTATCAGCCAATTATAAATTCATCTGCTATATGCAGCTTAATGATCGTTATTTCCCGAATGCGCGATTGAAGTTGATATACTGGTACGCCTGCTCAAAAGACAGCTATGCATCAATAATGTGCGAGCCTTAATGTTACAAGGGCGTCTTCAAGGTTTCAGACAACATATCTTCTTGACATTCAGCTCCATTATTTGTGACAACGAATATCAAGTGGTCTGGCGTTCGTGCTCGGCAAGAAGAAGAAAAAAAACATCGGAATGCTCATAACGATTGCACCGCAACGACGAACCGCTGGCATTTAACAACATAATGAACAAATGTCTGTCATACGGATTCATCGTTTGCTGCAAAAATAAAAATATCAGGTTTTTCAGAATAGACGCGGCAAGTTTTTTCGTTTCCTTGAAGACGGCTTCGCGAAGTAACAAAGATAAACGAGAAAAAAAAGACTAAAAGAGACAGCGAAAGACCAAAACGTAATACACTGAATATGAGCCCAGGGAACTAGATAGAAATGGAAATCGGAAGCGCGGTTTGTTCGCCGAATTCGCATTGCGTCTTCAAGGCAGCCCAAAATAACAAAACTGCGCTGTGTTGTGTTCGTTTGTGTTCTTAACAGGTTGCATCAAGATGTCAGAACAACTTGTTCAGTCATCCAACCTTCTTACTGCATGTGTTCAGGTGGCAAAAATTACACCATCTCCGGCTAAAGGGAACCATGTGTAGATGCGAAGCAGCGGGCGCTAACGCTTACACTGGCGGCGGCGTTGACGCTCGCGCTCATCGAAGCGTTGCACAGAAGAGAAACCTGGGGAGGCATAAAGCACGCAGTGATGGACCGGTGTTTCCTACTGGAACATGCCAATCGCTGCTAATGGGCAATGAGAGACAGTAGATTCCGACTGGACACAGAGACCCGCAGTCCGCTTTTAGTTAACGCGCACGCTGCGAATTTTTATTGTTCAACAACGCACAGGAGAAATCTCCCACCGGCACCACCTTGCAGGTCAATATCCAGTGCCATATATACGGGGTGGTCAGTGAACGGTTGTGCAGCGCGAGCAGGCGGTTTTTTCAACCAAGAAACTCGCTAGCAGACGCTGCCTGCGTCGGCGTCGCGAGGCAAGAGAGGGGGGGAGCGTAGGAGAGGAGAGAGAGGGGGGGGACGTGCATGCGCAGTGGGAGTGTGGACGCCGCGGGCAGGGATGCCTAGAGGAGAGAAGGGGGGGAGCGTAGGAGAGGAGAGAGAGGGGGGGGACGGGCATGGGCAGTGAGAGTGTGAACGCCGCAGGCAGGGACGCCTAGAGGAGAGAGGGGGGGAGAGTAGGAGGGGAGAGAGGAGGGGAGGCGCATGCGCAGTGAGTGTGTGGTTGCCGCGGGGAGGGATGCCTAGAGGAGAGAGAGGGGGGAGAGGATGGTTTTTTTTTAATTTTTTTTGAATGGGTTTGCGCATGCGCAGTAAGGGAGGCCACGCGGCACACCACCACCACCACCACCGGATTATGCTTCGCCAGAAGATGCTTCACATCTAAAAGTCATCGAGCGCACGCGGAACGGGCAGAACAGTTGAAAAAGCTAGAACAAGCGTCCTCGCTACTTTACAATAGAAAGTTGAGACTCCATGGCAAAGCGTACGCATCTGCTTAGGGACACCTCGGAAGGTTTTGTAGCTTCCCTAGCCAACGGGTGGGACGGACCATACACGGTGGCTAAAGTATGTAGACTTTGGTACATGCTGAGTGCAGTCATGTTTGTGGTCCTACTCTTGCCTCAGATGTAAACTTATCAACCATTGCAAGAGGCAGCTTCTACAGAATTCAGAATTGTGTTCAGTGGATACACTGTCGTTGTTCGCATTGGTGTTCAACTGGCCTGCTGGCAGTTCATCCATCGTTCCCGTGGATCGTTTTTGTGACCTGTTGCTTGCACGAGGTTGCCGCTGCCGTCAAATAAATTCACTTGTTCGTTCTGTCAGACCTTCGTATGCACTTCTTTTAGTATTTACGGGGCGCAGCAAGCCCATACCCCGAACAGATAACGGAACAAGAGAATATGTCCTTTGTTATCTCCACAAAATGAGTTAAAAATCTAGGGCATTTTTTGTTGTAAGGCATCGTATTATCAGCCAATTATAAATTCATCTGCTATATGCAGCTTAATGATCGTTATTTCCCGAATGCGCGATTGAAGTTGATATACTAGTACGCCTGCTCAAAAAGAAAGCTATGCATCAATAATGTGCGAGCCTTAATGTTACAAGGGCGTCTTCAAGGTTTCAGACAACATATCTTCTTGACATTCAGCTCCATTATTTGTGACAACGAATATCAAGTGGTCTGCCGTTCGTGCTCGGCAAGAAGAAGAAAAAAAACATCGGAATGCTCATAACGATTGCACCGCAACGACGAACCGCTGGCATTTAACAACATAATGGACAAATGTCTGTCATACGGATTCATCGTTTGCTGCAAAAATAAAAATATCAGGGCTTTCAGAATAGACGCGGCAAGTTTTTTGTTTCGTTTAAGACGGCTGCGCGAAGTAACAAAGATAAACGAGAAAAAAAAGACTAAAAGAGACAGCGGAAGACCAAAAAGTAATACACTGAATATGAGCCCAAGGAGCTACATAGAAATGGAATTCGGAAGCACGGTTGATGATGATGATGTATGGTGTTTAATGGCGCAAGGGCCATTTGATGGCCAAAGAGCGCCAGGCAATGTGGCAAGAGATGTGTACAATGATTATGGTAAGGGGCTGTATAAGGGCCTTAAAATTCCTCGCGTTAAGGCGGGTAAAACATAAGTATTAAAATAATGTGACGTGAAGTGCGTGTAGTGAGAATGAATGGCGAGTGGTCGTGATAAAACTATCATGGGGATATATGGATTCAGCACGAGTGCCTCGTCAACGCCCTTGGTCCAAGGACCAGGAGGCAGGTGCTTTGTTTGATGTAATCACCCCAGCAGCGACCTCTGTTGAGAGGTCGTGCTACGGATTGCCTGGATATATCACATGGAAACTACGCACGTCCTTTAAAAATGCCAACAATGATTCATGTTTGAAAAGTGGTTCCCTACCGATGAACATTGATGGGTGAAATGGTATGTGATATCGGTAGGTTGTTGGAAAGTGTTGTTTTCTAAGAGTGTATAGTTCTTTGCATTGAATTAAAATGTGAAGCACGCTTAGTGGTTCTCCACATCTGTCACACAAAGGTGGATCGCCACCAGACAAGGAGGAGGAGGAAGGGAAACAAGCGGAAGGACAGGGAGGTTAGCCAGTTCTTGGACCGGCTGGCTACCCTGTGCTGGGGAAGGGGTTAAGGGGAGTAAAAGATGATAGAAAAGAGATGTTACTAGAAAAAAAGAAAGAAAGAAAAAAGACAGGAAGAGAATGAAAAATAAAAGAAGAAAGAGTCTTAAAGTCTGTCGCTCAGACCAGTTGCACGCAAAAAACGTAACAATGCTTTCAAAGCTTTCTGGGCTGAGGATGGACTTGACCAGGGACCCAGAATTCTTTCTTCCGACAAAGGGCGATCATCCAGTCCATCTAGTGCTCACCAGACAAAATGTGTGAGTGTGTAATGTGTGTGTGTCCTGTCCTTAGCCTTGTAAGTGTAACTTCTGTGCGACCTGATTTTGATACTGGCAGCCAATCACCAAGTTGCGGCTTAATAACGTGCAGTTTATTTTCTGTGTGCGTGTCACACGTGCTCTGCCAATAGGCCCTGAGCTTTCGTTTCAAGAGAGGTTTCAGGTCAAGTGCCGGGATAGCTATAGATGTATTGGTAGTGGTTGCGTTGACGGATGCAGCTAGCTGGTCTGCCAACACGTTTCCTTGTATCTCGCGGTGTCCTGGCACCCAGCACACTACGATATGCTGTTTGTGTAAGTATACTGTGCATAGAAGTGAGTAGAGAGATACAAGGACAGGGTTTTTGTGTGTTTTCGGGGTTTTGAGGGCTTTTACCACGCTAAGGGAATCTGTGTATATTACTGCATTTTGTAGTTTTATTTCTTTGATGTGTTTGATGGCCGCAAATATCGCGTACGCCTCAGCTGTGAATATACTTGTATTAGGATGCAGAAACGCCGGCATCCGAATAAGGATGGGCCGACCGCAGCGTAGGAGACAGAAGTGTTAGACTTTGAGGCATCGGTAAAGAATTCTGGACAACTGTACTTGTGTTGGAGTTCGAGGAAGTATGTGCGGATATGTGCAATAGGCGCGTGCTTGGTAACTTGCACGAAAGATATATCGCAGTCTATAAGCTGCCACTGCCATGGCGGCAGATATGCAGCGGGAGCCATCAAACTGTGTTCAAGTGGCACACCCGTTTCCTCAGCGAGGCCCCTCACACGGTGTGAGTAGGGCTGTCTCAACGAAGGGCGGTTGTGGAACAAGGCAGAATTGGACAAGTCATTGATTGTGCTGTGAGAGGGGTGTTCTTTGTCTGCGTTCACTTTGAGATAGTATACAAAAGACATGTAACATCTCTGCAGGTGGAGCGACCACTCATTCGATTCTACATACAGGCTTGCTACGGGGCTAGTGCGAAAAGCACCCGTAGAGAGGCGAATGCCTAGATGATGAACAGGGTCGAGCATCTTTAAGGCTGTTGGTGTCGCGGACTGATATGTTATAGCCCCGTAATCTAGACGTGTGCGTACGAGGCTTCTATAAAGATTGAGAAGGCACTTCCTGTCACTACCCCACGTAGTGCGCGACAACACTTTTAGAATAGTCATGGTTTTTAAGCACCTGTTTTTTAAATACTTGATATATGGTATAAAGGTTAGTTTTGTGTCTAATATTACGCCCAGAAACTTATGCTCGGACTGTACAAAGAGACGTTGACCATGGAGGTCGATGTCGGGATCGGGATTAAGGCCCCTCTTTCTGCAGAACAAGACGCAAGTACTCTTTTGTGCGTTCAATTTAAACCCATTTTCTTCTGCCCATTGAGAGAACTTGTTTAGACCTAATTGAACCTGGTGTTCACACATGGAAAGGTTGCACGATTTAAAACCCACCTCTTCATCGTCGACGTATGTGCAGTAAAACGAATTGCGTGGGATAGACAGGCGCAAGGAATTCATTTTGACTATAAAAAGTGTACAACTGAATACACCTCCTTGCGGCACTCCTGTTTCTTGGACAAATGTTCGGGATAGAACAGTGCCAATTCTAACACAGCATGTCCGATTGGACAGGTGGCTTTCGATTATGGTCAACATTCTACCCCGTATACCTAGGAGTGAAATGTCTCTCAGTATACCAAACCGCCATGTAGTGTCATAGGCCTTCTCCATATCGAGGAACACAGAAAGAAAAAATTGCTTATGAGCGAAAGCGTCACGAATTTGTGCCTCGATACGGACAAGGTGGTCAGTGGTGGATTTAGCCTCTCGAAACCCGCACTGGTATGGGTCCAGTAGGCCGTTTGTCTCAATGAAATGCATCAGTCGCCGGTTTATCATTTTTTCAAAAACCTTGAGGAGACAGCTGGTTAGCGCTATTGGTCTGTAGCTTGAAAATGAGGAAGGGTCCTTGCCCTGTTTTAAGAATGGAATAACGATGGCTTCTTTCCAGGCCAAGGGGACCTCGCCGGAAAACCATACAGCATTATACAAGGAGAGGAGGGCTTTTTGGGTTTCAGTGGGCAGGTGTTTCAACATTACGTATGCCACACGGTCGGAGCCTGGAGCAGATTCATTGCAGCAGTTTAGTGAGGCCTGTAGCTCAACTAAACAGAAAGGTGCATTGTATGCCTCGTGGTTTGTGGATTTGCGCTGTAGTGTCTGTTTTTGTGTTCTGGTTTTGTATCGTTGGAACGCTTCAGAGTAATGCGACGAGCTGGAGACCTCTTCGAAGTGCGCGCCGATGGAGTTCGCCTGGTCTTCCAAGCTGTCGCCTTGTGTGTTTACGAGAGGGAGTGATTGTGATTGTCGTCCTGCTACCTTACCAACCATGTTCTAGACTCTCGCCTCTTGTGTATATGAATTAATGCCTGCTAAAAATGTCTGCCAACTCTCCCTTCTAGCCTGGCGGCGCGTTCTTCTTCCTTGAGACTTTATGGTCTTGAAACTGTCAAGATTTTCGGCTGTCGGTGAGTCCCGAAGCAACCGCCATGCTTTGTTTTGCTTTTTGCGCGCATTTCGACATTCGGTATTCCACCATGGTACACGTCGTTTGGCGGGCCGTCCCGACTGTGGTATACACTTTGTTGCAGCATCGATTAGAAGAGCTGTGAAGTAGTCTACCGCTCCATCTATGCTGAGGTCACACATATCACACCAACTTAAGAGAGTAGCTTTTCTAAACTCTTCCCAATCGGCCTTGTCCATCTGCCATCTGGGAACCTGTCGAGGACCTTCATTATTTATTAGTGTGCTGAGAATTATTGGAAAGTGATCACTTCCGTAGGGATTATTGATGACACTCCAATTGAGTAAGGGTAGAAGCGACGGAGATGTAATGCTGAGATCTATGGATGAGTAAGTATTGCTAGCGAGGCTATAGTATGTTGGCTCTTTGTGGTTCAGGAGGCACGCACCGGAAGTGAAAAGGAACTGTTCAATTAGGCGGCCTCGCGCATCGCAGCGGTAGTCACCCCATAGACCGCTATGTGCGTTGAAGTCTCCGAGGAGAAGATACGTTTCTGGAAGTTCATCGATTAACGACTGGAATTCGTGTTTGTTCAATTGGTGATGTGGAGGTATGTAAATAGAGCAAATCGTGACCAGTTTGTTGAAGATAACGGCTCTGACGGCTACTGCCTCAAGGGATGTCGGAAGTGGCTAATGTGTACAGGCCGTTCCTTGATTAACTATAACGGCAACACCACCAGATGACGCGACAGCATCCTCCCGGTCCTTTTGAAAAATAACATAACTGCGTAGAAAGTTGGTGTGTTTCGATTTTAAGTGTGTTTCTTCTACACAGCACTTTTGGTGAATGTTTGTGTAAAAGTTATTGGACATCGTCGAGGTTTCTGATCAGTCCTCTGACGTTCCACTGTAGTATTTGTGTCTCCATTTTAAAGTAGTTTGGTGCTGTGTGTACAAAAAGTGTTGCCTTAGGTTACAGGGCCTTTTGGGGGGCCCCGTAATGCGGAGTTTTTCTTTTTTGGCGCGCTCCAAAGAGCTGCGCCTGTCCTTCGGCGTCTGAGAGGCCGGAGGAGTGTGGCTTGTATCCATCACCTCATCTGAGGTGGTGGATGGTGCCTGCTCGGCAGGCACGTTCTTAGCGGTTTCGGACCTAACTGCGTTTGCAGTGGCCCGGGGTCCGGCAGACTCGGAAGTCTGCTGGCCCTGTTTGGCAGGGGTCGGAGCAGCACAGGCTACTCCAGCCGAGGACGCTGCTGGCGCGGCCGCGGTCACACTCCGTGTGAATTTCGCGGGCGCCGAAAAACGTGGCGCTGCGCCCCGGCGCGCCACGTCGGCGAAGGAGGGATCGGACTGGTTGTGTGTGGAGAAGCGTTTGCGTGCCTCTTGGAATGATAGGTTGAATTTCACTTTGAGTTCTATGATCTGTTTCTCTTTTTTCCAGGATGGGCATGATCGTGAGTAGGCGGGATGATCTCCTTCACAGTTGGCGCATTGGGCTTCTAAAGTGCAAGTTTCGGACGAGTGTTCCATGGATGCACATTTTGCGCAAGTAGCGCGCCCTCCGCAACTTTGGGATCCATGGCCGAAGCGCTGACACTTGAAACATCGACGGGGGTTGGGTATGTAGGGACGGACACGAAGCTTACAATAACCGGTTTCAATAGAGTCGGGTAGGTCGCTGCTTCCGAAGGTAATTATTATGCGTCTTGTTGGTATTTGTTTGTCATCACGCCGGATCATTATTCTTTGTACTTTCACCACGTTTTGGTTTTGCCATCCTTCTAGCAGTTCGCTTTCGCTCAGCTCGAGAAGGTCATCATCATAGATTACCCCACGTACGGTATTCATAGACCTGTGTGGGCCCACTGAAACAGGAATGTCGCCAAATGATACCAGTTTGGATAGCTTGTCATATTGGGCCTTGTCGTGAACTTCCAGAAGGAGGTCACCACTTCCCATCTTTGTAACTTTATAACCTGTACCAATTGCTTCTGTAAGAGTTTTCGATACGAGGAAAGGTGAAATTGCTCGGACAGTCTTGTTCTCGTTTTCGCTGTGGATGACGTGATATTTGGGGAAGTTCTGCTTTGGTGTGACTAAAGTGAATGCTTCATTGGTGCGCCACCTTTTGAGGGAGCGATCAGGTAGGGGGGGAAATGAGCTTGCCATACGAAGCGTTTAAAGTTCGGCGGCGATGGTGGCCACCCACCACCGAGCCCAACAAGGGGACGCTACAAGGTTGAAGAACAAACACTTGGAGACGCCAGCCATGCATCGCCGCTATAACATAATATAATTTATCCTAGGTTGGATAGTTACACCAGGTTAACCCTCGCCGCCAGAAAATTTGGAAGTATACGGAAGAGAGAAGATGACAGGAAAGATGAAAAGTGGGAGAGAAAGACGAAGATGAGGGGAGAGAAGGAGACAGGAAAAGGCGATTGCCGATTTCCCCTGGGTGGGTCAGCCCAGGGGTGCCGTCTGCGTGAAGCCGGGGCCAAAGGGGTGTGTTGCCTCTGCCGGGGGGGCCTTAAAGGTCCAATCACCCGGCGTCGGCTCAACCCCCAGGATTCCCTTTTCCTCGGACACGGCTAAGCCACGCACGGCGACGCGTGGGAGGGGGGTCGAAACCCCCCCCCCCCCCGTTGGCTCAGGTCCGTGGTGACGCCACTCACCAAACGCCTGCTCGCGCAGACGCCCCTGCGGGGTCGGAAGCGCGGTTTGTTCGCCGAATTTGCATTGCGTCTTCAAGGCAGCTCAAAATAACAAAACTGCGCAGTGTTGTGTTCTTTTGTGTTCTTAACAGGTTGCATCAAGATGTCAGAACAACTTGTGCAGTCATCCAACCTTCTTACTGCATGTGTTCAGGTGGCAAAAATTACACCATCTCCGGCTAAAGGGAACCATGTGTAGATGCGAAGCAGCGGGCGCTAACGCTTACACTGGCGGCGGCGTTGACGCTAGCGCTCATCGCAGCGTTGCACAGGAGAGAAACCTGGGGAGGCGTAAAGCACGCAGTGATGGACCGGTGTTTCCTACTGGAACATGCCAATCGCTGCTAATGGGCAATGAGAGACAGATGACCCCGATTAAACAAAAAGACCCGCAGTCCGCTTTTAGTTGACGCGCACGCTGCGAATTTTTATTGTTAAACAATGCACAGGAGAAATCTCCCACCGACACCACCTTGCAGGTCAAGATCCAGTGCCATATATACGGGGTGGCCAGTGAACGGATGTGCAGCGCGAGCAGTTGGTGTTTTCAATCAAGAAACTCGCTAGCAGACGCTGGCTGCGTCGGCGTTGCGAGGCGAGAGAGGGGCAGCGTAGGAGAGGAGAGAGGGGGGGAGGGAACGCGCATGCAGAATGGGTGTGTAAACGTCGCGGGAGGGATGCCCAGAGGAGGGAGAGTGGGAGCGTAGCAGAGGAGGTGCGTGGAGAAGGTTTGCACACGCGCAGTCAGGGTGGTCACGCCGCACACCACCACCACCACCACCGGATTAAACTTCTCCATAAGATGCTTCACATCTAATAATAGCACAAACTCAGTTGCGTATTTTACAGCAGAGCTGTTACACCCACCCGTTGTCCGACTCGCCATGTAGACAAGAAACAATAATCATCATGACAGCACGGCTACTTCTCGAAAAGTTAAGAATAGTTAGGTTTGCTTAGTTTAGTATATTAATCATCATCATCATCATCCTGACTACGCCCACTGCAAGGCAAAGGCCTCTCCCATGTTCCGCCAATCAACCCGGTCCTGTGCTTTCTGCTGCCACGTTATCACTACAAACTTCTTAATTTCATCTGCACACCTAATTTTCTGTCTCCCCTCACGCGTTTACACTGTCTTGGAAAGCAATAAGTTACCCTTAATGGCCAGCGGTTACCCTGCCTACGCGCTACGTGCCCGGCCCATGTCCATTTCTTCTTCTTGATTTCAATTGTGATATCCTTAACCCCCGTTTGTTCCCTGACCCACTCTGCTCTCCTCCTGTCTGTTAAGGTTACACGTATCATTTTCCTTTCCATCGCTCACTGCGTCGTCCTCGATATAAGTTGAACCCTCTTTGTAAGTCTCCGGGTTTCTTCTCCGTAGGCAAGTACCGGTAAGATGCAGCTGTTATATACCTTCCCCTTGAGGGATAGTGGTAGACTGCCATTCATGATTAGAGAATGCTTGCCGAATGTGCTCAATACCATCCTTATTCTTCTCGTTATATCCCTTTCATGGTCCCGCTCCGCGATTACTACCTGTCCTAAATAGACGTATTCCTTTACAACTTCCAGTGTCTCGCCACCTATCGCAAAGCGCTATTCTCTGCCGAGTTTTTTTTTTATTGTAATAGAAAAATAAATGAAGGAGTTGTTGTCACCATTGCTTGGTGAAGGCTACCCCTTTTCACTTGGCTATTGCGATGTAAAAAAAAACTAAGAAACAAAATATATATACATATATACAGTCCTATATCGCTAAGTTCCAAAAGTCTCATTTAGGTAGAGCAAACACATAATCGCGGTGCACACTTTCAATACTGATCACAAATCTTTGTGTCCTCAAAAAAACGTTGGAGCACTTTCATCACTTTTCGGCTGATCCTTGACGGCCACGGGCCTAGTATTTTTCCCAACGAAAACGCTCGTTCCGAGTCTAGCGTGTGGAGTTCCTCTTCGAGTCGCCGTCTGTGTGCGTCATCGTGGCCGCATGAACATGTTGGCGTGTTGCACGTTGTATCCGAAGTAAAAAGTGCTTTGTGTAAGCAGTTCCTAGCCTTAGGCGGTGTATGAGCGTGTCGATACGTCTTGGGCGCTGAGGGTCTAATTGGCACTCAATATTAGGGTCAACAGCATACAAGATCGATTCCTTTGTGTTGTCTGAAAGCCAGGTGGTTAAGCATAATTCACGTTTTGTTCTTCGTAAGATTCCGTTTATGTCGCATTGAGATATAGGAATGAGGCGGGTTTGTGTATAATGATGAGCGGCTTTCGCCAACTCATCTGCCATTTCATTTCCCTTGATTCCGCAGTGACTGGGAACCCACTGAAATGCCACGCAGTGATCTGACTTTGTAGCTTCTGAAAGCTCCTTAAGATAACGTATACTATACGTGTATCTATTTTTCCTGAAGTAGCATTTTCCACGCACGCAAGGGCCGCCAGGGAGTCGGTGATTTCCACCCACCTTCTTGGCGTCGTTGACAGTTTAATAAAGCTGATTGCTTGCAAAACGGCTACAAGCTCCGACGTTGTTGAAGAGGAGAGGTGACCCAACCGACATGCATATTCTTCATGTAGCTCCGGAATGATGAACGCTGAAGTCGCAGTCTCTTTGCTGACGGAGCCATCAGTGTACACGTGAGTGTAGCCTTGGTACCTGTCAAATAGGTGATGTGAGGCCAACTGCAGTGCGGCAACGGTTGGTACGTCATGTTTTCTGCGAAGTCCTCCTATTGACGTTTGAATAGTTGGTATCTCTAGCAACCACGGCGGGTTGTTTAAGTCCGGTGGCCAATGTGTCGACGCAGGAAGATGTGAAATGTATTGTTGGTACACATGATGTATTTGCGTTCCGGCACGGTTCACAATTTTTGATATTAGTGGATGGGAAGGGTGTTGCGTGACTAGGCGAAAGAGGTGCCGACAGGTCTCCACATTTCGAGTCACTATAAAGTTGGGTTCTCGTGCCTCTGCTAATGTTAGAGAACTTGATGTGGCCTGTGGAACCCCCAGACATACACGTAGGCTTCGTGCTTGTAGCAGCTGAAGTCGATGTAGAGACGTCTCAGATGGAGAACTGGTGCGGAGTAGGCAATCTTCTGCCGGATAAGAGCGCAATGGACGTGAAGTAGTGATGCCGATGTTCCGCCCCATTTCGTTCCCGCTATTCGACCAAAAACATTTATGGTGCTGTTCACTTGGGTTTCAAGGTCGGCTATATGTTGACTCCAACTGAGTTGGCGGTCTAAGGTAACACCAAGGAAGCGATGCTTTCGTGCGATTTCGAGTCTGTGGCCGTCCACAAAAAGTTTCAAGTTTTGCACTTTCTTTCTCGTGAACGGCAGAACTACAGATTTGGCGTGAGAAATCTGCATGCCTCGCTCCTTGAGGTAATCGCTTATTGCATTTAGGCCTTGCTGAAGCCGATGCTCGATGACTTCAAGAGATTTGTGAGAGGTCCATATGCATATGTCTTCTGCATACATGGATATGTTGAAGGCTTCTGGCAGCACTTCTGGAAGATCTGCCATGACAGCGTTGAAGAGTAGCGGGCTTAGGACGCTTCCTTGGGGTACACTTCTGCTCACGTTGAAAAGATCACTGCCGAGATTGTTCCACATTACGTTAGTTTTATGCATTTCAATTTTCGGACCTACTCTTCTGCTTTTCGTATCCTGTTCAGTAATCACGAGCTGTAATTCATTCCTTGAGTTACTCATCAATGCAATGTCATCAGCGAATCACAGGTTACTAAGATATTCTCCATTAACTCTTATCCCTAACTCTTCCCAATCTAGGGCCCTGAAAACCTCCTGTAAACACGCGGTGAATAACATAGGAGAGATCTTGTCCCCTTGCCTTACACCCTTCTTTATAAGATTCTGTCGCTTTTCTTATGGAGGACTATGGTGGCTGTGGATCCGCTGTAGATTCATTCCAGTATGTTTATATCGGCTTCGACGATGCCCTGATTCCGCAGTGCCTGCATGACTGCTGATGTCTTTACCGAATCAAATGCCTCCTCGTGATCTCTGAAGGCTATGTAGAGGGGTTGGTTGTATTCCGCGCATTTCTCTATCACCTGATTGATAGTATGAACACGGCCGCTGGATCAAAGCGCACGAGGTGCGGTCTGCTGCGTGCGCCGAAAGCAGCGGGAGAGACCTAGTTCCTTTTACAGCCGCCGCAGCGCCACCGGTCAATGATAGCACTGATGACAGTTTGCGCGGGGAAGCGGTGCGTGTCTGGCGCTCGCGGGCTCGTTGAGTCTGCTTCGCAGCGCTGCAAGCGGACTCGTCGAGTTTGGTGTCCATTCAGCTAGTGCCTTCTTTTATGCCACAACAGGACCTTTTCTCCGATGCAAATGGTTTCCCTTTTATACGGGGATACGGAACTGTTTTGGCTACGTATGCCCGTCTCTCCGACAGCCAATATTGACCACATGTTTAAAAAAAAATCCACGCAACTCCACGAAGTGAATCATGACGAGTGGGCGAAGCTCTGAATATCGCATCGGTGAGTAACCGTACGTTACCCGACCGTTTCCCCATATAATATAAATTCAGTGACATAAAATGTATATAGAAATGTAAATTTATGTCGTCTTGCAGTCGTTTTAGGCAATTCAAGGAGGATTTAGAAAATTGCTGGAGTGGAGTATATGCCTCAACAGTGAATCCAAGAACCCGCCATCTTGCCAGTGGCAAGATAACCGTTTAATATGGGTAATTTGTTGGGACAGACATATAATGCTGGACGTGTGCCTTTGTGTGACAGGTTTCCTTGAGAAGCCTGAACATCTAGGCACATTTTAGTAGAGATCAACTCATAAATACTCCTCTGGATAGTTTATTTTTGCCGGGAACAGCGATATCTTAATTTATAATTATCCGATGTCTACGTTGAAGTCTATTGTAACACCTTTCTTTTTGTTTCTCACATAAGTTTCGACTATAGCAAGGGTTTTATACCGTGACCGCAACGGAAGACAATGCTAGGTCCTAAGTAGCTTCGCCCCTAAAAGTATAAAGCTCTAATGAAAAAGCCTCTCCCGTCTTCGCGTCACAATAATAGTATCTGGGGTTTTACGTCCCAAAACCAAGATGTGATTATGAGGGACGCCGTAGTGGAGGGCTCCGGAAATTTCGACCGTCTGGTCTTCTTTAACATGCACATACTTCACACAGTACACGGGCCTCTAGCATTTAGCCTCCATTGAAATGCAACCGCCGCGGCTGGGATAGAACCCGCCACCTTCGGATCAGTAGCCGAGCACCGTAACAGCTACACCATCACAGCGGACTCCTCGCGTCACAGGATTAATACATGTGTTTTAAGTACTTTTACAAATGTCCTAAACGTGCTATTGCGGGCTTTTGGGCTATTTGAATATTGCACAATGTTTTCAGGAATCTGAATTGCAAAACTGTTTTGGTACTATTTGAATATTGCTCAACGTGAGTGCAAAAAAAATGAAAATACAAGGTTCTGTGCGTAAAAGTAATCATATCTTTATCAAGCAAAAATCTCGACTCGCTGGACCACCAGTATGCATGTGTTTTCTAACCCAGCAGAATAATTTCGCATTACAAAATAAATAAAACATTGCATTTGGTGACATGCTGTGATGGCCTCAAAGGCGCAGCACCTTTCTGAAGAGGAGCTTGTGTGCCAGCCTAAGGAGACGCTGTCCCAGCCTGGAGACGCGTTCCCTGTCCAGTTGGCTAGCAGTAGTCGAAGCAGCCGTTTCAGAAAAACATCACTGATGTGGTTCGTGTGCTGAGGGTTGCCCTAACCACACCGTAGTGCAGGGAGCGTTACAAAATATGGGAGCTGGGCTGAGTGAAGAAGTTCACCCAGATTTCCACTTCTCCGGACTTCAATGTGCTTCATCACTTCACTCACAAATCGGGATTTTTCCTTGCACTCGTCATGCACAGTAGAACGGAGCAGTTCTCCGGCATGCTGCCGCTATAACTACACAGATTACCTACGTTTCAGCTTGCAGGAGGCACAACACATCAGATTCAATACGGCTATCATCGTTACAAGCCCGTAACCTCACTCCGTTGTTCAAAAAGAAAAGAAAAGAAAAATAGGCGCTTGATTATCGTTGTTGCAAGCCCGTAACCTCACTCCGCGTTGTAAAAACAAAAAGAAAGGCGCGCTCCCAACAGCGCGCCTCATCGGAAGGTCCCCCACTACTAGCGCCCCCTCGAAAGTTGCGGCCTGAACTGTCAACAACGCTCTCCCTCGCTCGCTAACGCTCGGCGGCTCGACGCAACGGGTCGCAACGCATGCGCTTTGATCAAGCGGCCGTGGTATGAATATGGTCTATTGTTGAGCCTGTACGAAATCCTGCTTGATCCTTTAGTTGAATGAACTCTAATGTATCAGTTATATTAGCAAGTATTTTTGTAAATAGCTTGTAGACAACGGACAGTAAGCTGATCGGCCTGTAACGTCCCATTTCCTATGGATTAAGATGATGTTGGCATGCTTACAAGATTTTGGTATCCTCCCGGTCAAGAGACACTTCGTATACAGGGTGGCTAGTTTTTCTAACAGAATCTGACATTCCACCAGTATTGACAGGAGAAGTAAAGAAAGCCCTAGAGGGATTGCAAAAAGGTAACGCCGCTTGTGAGGATCAGGTAACATCGGACCTGTTGAAAGACGGTTGAGAGTTTAGTATATTAATCATAGCTAAACCTATTTAAGGCTACTTGAGCATGAATTAGACCTCTTTACCTAAACATAGCTAAGCTCATTAAGTTGAAGTTCAATTAAGATAAATTGAGCCAAGCTGTGATATTAGTGAGCATAGTCATGCCAAGCTCAGCAAGATGACCGAGCTTTGCTTGAGACTATATATTAATACTAATTGGCTCATTAAGCCTAGGTTTACTTGGGATCCACGTTAATTGAGATCAAGCCCCGAATAAGCAAATTAGCAATTTAATCTGCTTAGCCTAACTAAGCTAAATGAGCTACATGGTCCTCTGCTTGCCAAGTGCTACCCAATCGAACACCTTTGATAACTAGGCAATACACGCGACTTACAATGTGATCAGGTGAACACTTAGTGCAACGGCATGTGAATGCACGTGTGCCGAGTGAAGCTAGGACAAGCCGAGTGCCGACCAGCACTGCTGTGCCCCAGCCTGCTCTGCACCAAACTCGGTGCAAACCGCACAAAATCTTTTTTTAAATGCGAAGCATTTCTTTGCGTACTGTAAGCACTTTTGCGTTTCTATCTGCGTATCTATCTATCTATCTATCTATCTATCTATCTATCTATCTATCTATCTATCTATCTATCTATCTATCTATCTATCTATCTATCTATCTATCTCTATCTATCTATCTATCTATCTATCTATCTATCTATCTATCTATCTATCTAGCCCAGTGATGTTCCGTGCAGGGAATTTTCCCTTTTTCAGGGAATTTTCGACAGTCATTTTGGACGAATGGGAAAAAGGGAATCTTCGCGATATTGCAGGGAATTTTGAGGGGCGGCGAATTTTTTTTTATAACAATCAAAAGACTGTGGACATGAGGCTTTCGCATGTCGCAATCGTTTCTGGCGCATGTGGCGCGCCAAACCACAGCCTATAAGGTTCGTTTTTAAAGACCATAGAACGCCACTATGGTGACGCGTTCAAGATTCCACTCAAAAGGGATCTGCTGTAACAGCTTCAAGCTGACGCCCAAACACATCAATCTTCACACACAGCAGAACACTCGAGTGAACTAAAGCAGAAGATGAACAAGCCGCCGAAGATGTCGGTTTTTCGGTTTGCCCCAGAGGGCTAACATGTTCTAGTCATTGTGCTGTGATCCTAGCTTTATATATTTTAAATACCTTGCTTTTTTTTTTCAGTTGGAGGCACACAAAAGCTCTGCGGTCAATTGAAAGGTTTCCCAGTCAATATATATTCTAGTCACTTCACATTTACTTATTTTTTTCTTTAGGTAGTTTGCAGAACCGTTCCTAATCAAGTCAATAAAATGTTAAATACCACCACAAAAGCTTGTTTTATTTCACAATATTTAGTCACCATTATTGAAAAGCTGACGTGCTTTTTGTACAAAATGTGGTGCATATAGATACAGAGCGTCTGCTAGGCACATTAATGTACGCCACGTCACTCAGTAACAAAAAAAAAACAACAATAATAAACTTTTCTTCTTATGCAGTGGCCGTGTGCATGAGCATGTACAGCATTCCTTCCGCATCGCATACCACTTAAAGCGAGCTCCAAGGTAGCTCCTTCGTAGTATTAAAAGCCGATCTCAGAGGCGATGCTTTGAGTTGGGCAGGAAAGAAGAGAAAGCGATGGGAAGAGCCTGAAACACGTCGAACACTATATATATATATATATATATATATATATATATATATATATATATATATATATATATATATATATATATATATATATATATATATAAACTTTTTTTGTGCAGGGAAATATGCGGGGATTTTTGGCGATGTATGCGGGGGAAAAATGCCAGAAATAGGGAATTTTCGGGCCTCGGAAAGGGAATTCTTCTGTCCAGGACGGAACATCACTGATCTAGCCGCCTATGTCTGGGTGCTCTCGTGATGGTCTCCTTAACTTGGAGTAGACCAAAATTTGTATGAGAGGGTTAAGAGATATTGACGGATATGCCTGGCTGGTCATGACATGAATTACGTGAAAATCCCGTCGCGTACGTCGTCAAACTCATTTCTCCGGACACGTGTGGCTCATACCTGTATACCACGGGCCGCGGAATGCGGGTATGCGCCACATGACTCAGAAAATTTATATCTACCCAGGAACGGCGACAACAGGTATTGATCATTTAAATACGAGAGCGATAAGAGAAATTGACATCGGTGGCGTTGACACTGGCAATTTAAAGGCGACAGCGTTAAGAAAAACGTACATCGGCGGCGTTGACGCCAGGAATACAAAGAATAGAAATCAGAGTCCCAGCAGGAATCGAACCCAAGCATTCTGCGTGGCAATGAAGCATTCTACCACAGAGCCACGTCAGGTTTCGAAACTCCTTTGGCAGAACACCCTATGCAGGCGTAATGTTAATGAAACGTATACTGTGGTTGCAGTGCGGGCTATATAATTTTATAAACATTACATACGCACTCCTACGACGAAGGAGTCATGTCGGGTTAACGTCAGTTGTATACTCAAGCGCCATCAAGTGTAGTTGGTTTACGTAGCACTATCCAGGGCTACCATCCTTGCAAGCACAAGCTGTACATATCAGCTTACGGCTTCTGGTGTTGGCAATACCCATGTTTCTGTTGCCATCCTTACACAACTGTAAACAATTGTTTATACGAAATATATGCGACTGTTCAACATGTCTGTGCGTGCAACATTTGTACATATCTTCAGCGTCATTTCATAACGTTTCGCTGAATAAAAAAATTACAACCCAGTCACCTTACCTCCGGATGCTTCGCATAACATCGATTCCCATGGTACTTGGGATCTGCCGAATTTTTTTTTCATTCGGAAACGTTATTTCCAGGGTTCTGAGAGCACTTTCTAGGGTTTGTCGCGCCGAAGACACGATGTGATTATGATGCATGCCAAAGTAGGGCACCTCGGATTAATTTTTGCCACCCCGGGCACACTTCATGTAAACAAAAGCACCAGGGTGTTTTTACAACCGGAGTCCACACACCTATCTGCATTACAACTACAACTGCGCGTGGGCGGCCGTGGCACAGGGATGGGGTGAGGCTCAGCGCTTTAGTTTAGTGAAGTGATCACAATCGTTTTCAGGTAACTTTGATGCACCGTGATGGCTTCCGCTCTCACTGTCGCTCAGTTCATGGCTAGGAGCAAATCTATACAAGATATGTACCAAGTGCTTGGTTGATTGATGATTTGTTCAGTGGTACGAAGAATTAACGCTGACAAAAGAGCTCCTATCTCGTTTCATGTGGAGGCGAGTGGTTTTTTCATTGCCACGGAAATAATTTTTGGCACAACTGGGTGTCGATTCACTTGCCATCAGCAGCAACCTTCTTCTGGCGGGTCAAAAATACTCTGATTATCTCGCATTTTTACGCGACACAAGTGGACGGCATATCTTCGCAATGGGTGTCTCCTACATCTCGAACCAGTTGCGTAGCCAGGGAGTAGCACACCGCCTCTCTACCCCGAAATTTTTTTTATGGCATACATAGCGCAAAATGGCCATTTGCCCGTCTGGTCCCTCCTTCAAATCAAATAGGTGCGCCCCCCCCACCCAACAAAAAGAAAAAAAATGTCTGCATACGCCCCTATCTGGAACCTCACAGATGGCTGTCCTGTGTTCATCAAGAAGAGGCTGCATGGCCTCGCTTTCGCATATCCACTGCGCATTCGATGGTATGTTATTACAGCCTTAACAACTAGTGTCGCCGCCATAATGACATAAGTGGCTCGTTGTAGTACTTCCGAACGTTGGGTCGATACTGATGCATTCATGCGCCTCAAACGGCACTGCCGGTCACATGGCTCGTGCCGGTATTTCTTGCTGTATGTGTGTGTGTGTGTGTGTATGTGTGTGTGTGTGTGTGTGTGTGTGTGTGTGTGTGTGTGTGTGTGTGTGTGTGTGTGTGTGTGTGTGTGTGTGTGTGTGTGTGTATGTATGTATGTATGTATGTATGTATGTATGTATGTATGTATGTATGTATGTATGTATGTATGTATGTATGTATGTATGTATGTATGTATGTATGTATGTATGTATGTATGTATGTATGTATGTATTATGAAGTGCCAGTGAGGAACCAGCGCAGGGAGTGGAATTCTAAGCAAAAGAATCCTAACGGCGCGGGGTAGTGCTATAAAATTTGGAATCTCCGCACTAGTGCTGTCAAGCCTGAAGAAAGAGCGGAGCTGGGTGGGCTGCTATTGTTGCTCTTTTTTTCTTTCTCTTTCTCTCTGTTCTTGTATCTTTTTTGTACATGTTGCTGTCTATTTCGTTCTTTGTATTTCCTTCCCTATCTATTCCTTTCCCACTCGTTTTATCTTCAGTTTTATTTCTCTATTTTATCTTTTATTTCTGTTTGTTCCTTTTTCTCTCTTTCACAGTTTTCACTTGCTCCACTTCTTCGGCAGAACGGACTGCTGGGCTAGTTGGCTATCCGTAAACACTGAAAGAAGGAGCGCTAAAAGTGACGAGCACAGAAAGACGACCAGACTCGAGACAGGCGCTGACAGGCGTTGACAGGACAGGCCTGTCCCGTGTCTGGTCTTCTTTTTGTGCTGGTAAGTTTTAGCGCTCCTTCTTTCAGTGTCCACTTCTTCGAGGAGTTTTTTGGTTTAGCGCTAGCACCTGCTATATTCTCGGTAGTGGGGCTCCCACAATTCTGGTGGTGCAATCCCAACTGTGGTTTTCCGCGGACTCCAAAGTTTTACGCCCGCTTTACACCATTACACCGCAAAAATTTTTGAATCTCCGTCGGTATCATCTAATGTTCATCACTTATTTGCATAACTTGAGTATCATTAAACTTTGTTCGGTCAAAATCAATCGTTGTCATACCCTACCACACCAATCAACACCATAAGGGCATGGGCAGAGAAAAATTATTTCGATCGAGTACTCAGTCACAGCGCTGTAGAAGTTACTTTCGTTGGAAAACAGCATAGTGCACATTTATTACTCGCACTTGCATGAACGTTACTACAACTATCTTGACATGCAGAGGTATTGTGCTAGAATATGCTGACAAATGCTGCAAGGATTGATAAGGTCTGGCATACTTAATAAACACGACATACTTGCATGAACGTTACTACAAATATCTTGACACGTAAAGGTATTGTGCAAGAGCCGGTTGACACAAATGCTACACAGATTGATCAGGTCTGGCATACTTAATGAACAGTACGTACAACTCACCCTTGTGCAACGGAGCTGTCACAGCACTGTTCCGTTGTTTAACAGTCATTTGTCTTAAGTGCATCGCTTTTCTGACTGCTATATAAGGCTGGTGTTCACAAAAGAACTCACAGAGGCTTCCAGGAGAGGACAACCGCAAGCATCATGCGCCGTACGACAATACTCATGGTCATTCTCTTGGTGGCTTTTGTTGCTAGCACACTAGGTAAGCCGAACGCTTCCTGATTGGCGAGCCTGCAGATGAGTCAGTGAAAAGCGTGTGTTTCAGTCGGCTTTAGGACGAAATTTTTGTTCCACAGACCTTGAAGCAAAGAAATAACTACAATGGCCCCTTCAATAGCGAAAAATCTTTCAAACAGCGACAACCAGCCGCGATGTTCACATCTTACCAATTTGTATAAGATAGTACGCTCGAGGATGTATGCCTCCGTGACCGAGTGGGTTACTGGCTGGCGCCTGGGAGAGAGGGGTCGTACGCTGGAATCGTGGTCACGCACTTCGGAAAGGTTTTCTTTTCAGGAAGTTTTCTTCGTGGGTTTTTTGTATACTCATACCGAAACTGAATGGCATGGTGGCGCCCACGAGGACGGCAAACCCCACGGAATGTGTCGATATAACTGCAGCCGCCATAAAATATGTTACGCAACAGGAAACTGCGCGAAAGAGGGTATTGGAGCCTCTAGTAATGACCTAAACACTTTTCTTTTCATGGCGCTTTCATTTCTCGAATAATAGGGGCTTCCCTGCGATTTCACTGAATGTTTGTTAGCCGCATGCACAATTTCTCTTCTACCAAACAGCCTAAACAGTTACTAAATCAAGAAAATATGTATTTTAAGATAACTGGGTAATTCCGGAGCGATCTTACGTTATTTAGGAGAGAAGTCATCTTATGATCGGTGATGATCTGTTAAAACTGATATGGTGAAAATAACTCCAAAATTCTGAATTCGCAAAAGCGACATTTACGCTAATATTCGAGAAACCCTGCTCAGAATATCGTCGTGAATTTGTAATAAGTGTGCTCACAATGGTACCATGATAGTTACAAACAATCCATCTTCATTCCTTCAGCTTCCCTATTTATCGCAAAGAACATTGAGTGGAGTGACATTTACCCACGGTCAAAAAGACATGGGGACGCTCAGAAGGTGGCATCGGAAAGAGAAACCAATTGCCATTTTCATAGAAATTTTGTAGTTTCCTCCATCATAAATGCCGTAGCTATTGCTTACGTTATGATACTCACCACTTCTGTTGTTTATTTCGCAAGTTCAACACGGGAGAAATAAACCTTTGGTGCTTAACAACAAAATAGTGTAACTTCAGGCAATAGGCGATTATTCGTAGCCGTAACACTTAATTTCAGCAGGATCAAGCTTCACTTTATAAATATTTTTAGTTTCCTCTATTTTAAAATTTGTCAATATCATTTCGCTTTAATACTTATCATTTACGTACATCATTTGTAATTTGTTTTGTTTACACGTTAATACATTTACTAACTTCTGACCCAAAGTCCTGTTTCTGTGAGGCATCTGATATCGGCTTCTTTATGCTCATGAAAGCCAGTAAATTTCTCAAGGAAAAAACTGAAAATGAGAAAGCCGCAACAGAAGTTGCGGCAGGTTTTTATTTATTGAAATAGCGATTTGTCGTGGTTAGTGCCTTTGTGGCCAGGGGCTACTCCTTCTAGTCAAGCGGTCGAAATATGTAACAAAAATACGGAATAATAATAATAAGAAGAAAGGTACAAAATCTCGTACACTTGAACACAACATCTGCAAATGCTGCACAATCGAACAGCACATGAATCATAAATAGTCTAGTATAAGTTCATGTACGTAAAACAAATTCGCTTTAAACTCGGACGCTCTGTAATGAATGAGATACGCAGGAAAATAGAGAAACACCAATAATTACGCATAACATGGAACACACGAGTCTAACATTACACCATTGATAACATTTACCAATAACAATGCTTCGCAATTGCTTTAGGCATAACGCGTACCTTATTATGTCTAGAAAATATGTGTCTTCGAAAAACTTCCTCAAGGCAACGAGCGTTCTTTTCTGAAGGCGCGCTATTGGCCATGGATCAAGTACTTTCTTCATAGTGAAATATCTTCTATGCAAAATTAAAAAAAAAACTTGCTCTGCGTACCTTTCGTGCTGAATCATATTTCGAGCGTCCGAGAAGAATATGGTGTACATCAACGTGCGGGTGCCCACGAGAGCACGTGACAAGCATGAATACGTACTCCAATACTTGTATTGTTTCGAAGCGATCTTCGCAGGGCCACCATAGCAATAGTTTCAACGGTTTGTAGTGCCAAAACCACGAGGCGTGTCTTAGAGACAACGAATGTTTTTTAACGGGGCAGCTGTTTAATTCTAGCATTTCTCCGTGCCGTATGGACAGGAATGATGACAATCATCAACCAGCGCGTGCTTTCTTCGCACTATTCATCACGTTCTTCATCTTTCCCAGAACACGTGCGTCGATTTGGCCAACGCGGCAGGCAATGACTCTGATGCTTGAGACAAGGAGTAAAGAGACGAAAGATAGAGTGAAAGAAAGATATATGAAGAAAGAGCAAAAAAAAAAAAACTCGGCGAAGAAAAATGATTGGAGAGGCGCGATTTCAACCCTCCTACCCACGATCCGAAGGCGAGCGTCGTAACAACTCGTCTATCCAGGCACATAGTATAAAATAGCTTTTCATAGTATAGTATAGCAATGGGAATAGAAAAAGAAGGGGGGGGGGGAGAGAACGAGGAAAGGGGGGAAAGAAAAGTGAAGAATAGAATACAGAAATAGTGAGAGAGAATTTGAAAGAAGGGGAAGAAAGAGAAACAGAACAAAAGAGATTCGGATAAAGATAGAGAAAGGTATAGAACGAAATAGAGATAAATGGCTCATCCTTCTGTGATATGAATCGGTATAACACGAAAGTGAAATCTGTATTCACAGAGGTAGTAGAGCGTTATTGAGCATTGTTTCAACACACGTGCGAAGGAATAAATACTGCAGCAACAAATTATAATGTGACGCGAAGAACGGCATGGAGCTCCGAACTTAGAGCGCGCTCCCCATGCAGAAAGGACGCATGAAAAGAACATGTGCACGTCGAGCGCGCACTGAGAACTCTCGCTGCTCGATACATAAACAGCTCTGCTCAAACACAAAGAAGGATTCGCGGAACGAACCCACAAGTATACACAGGATGAGCGCGAACTAACAACTGTCACAAATGTTACTTCTTTGTGTGGGAGCAGCGCGCTCCTATACGCAAGCGCGGCCGCTGCAGTGAGCGAAATGTCCTCGTGCTCTCTGTAACTTCAACGTAGACTTGCAGTGGAAGCAGAAGACGTACAAACTACCCCGAACACGAGCTAAGCGTGCGCGCACGAGTGACCAAGCCCTGTTGAGGAGCGCGCGCATCGCAACGCGCGGAGCGACGACCTTTAAAGTGCGCCCTCCGCGCCATCTCGCCACTGATAACAAGAACACGGTGAAGCCACAGAGCTCTCAGTACCTCCAAGGGTAGATGGTGTGTGTAAATAGCTCGCCGTTAACAAGCTGAACAACGTACGCTTTGTGGCCCAGTCGATTCGCGCTGCGCACTGCGGAGTGAGGAGACGCAGGTTCGTCTTCCGGCGAAGGAACCATTCTTCTAGTTTTTTCTTTGCCATCTGCTAGAGTATATTCTTCAGCGTCATATCCCCGACGAAAATACGTCAGTGGAGCCGTGGTGGACCCCAACATAGAACACTTTCGTTTTTAAATTAAAATAGTGAGACAGACAAAGAAATGTAGGTATAGATCCATAAAGATAGAAACAGAGAGAGACAAAAATACATAAATATAGTAAGAACAACGAAAAGGAAAGAAAAAAAGCCGGCAGATCCCACGCACTTTGGGAATCGATATAATGCGAAGCATCCAGGAAGGAGCAAATCATGCTTTACATAATTTGCATGTCGCGTTTTACATGTTAGGACCTGTCATTTATGTTCGTCACACAGTCACGTCGCGCAATACCAATTTTGGTGTATATCAAGCTAGCGAACTGGACGGAAGCGCACCATGAGCGTGGCGTGTAACTGGCGTTGTAGATGACATGCATGCCAAGATTTTCATGTTACCAACTGCCACTTAAGTTCGTTATACAGTCATGTCACTTAATACCAAATTTGGTGTATATCAAGGTAACGAAACGGCCTGCGAGCGCGCCATGAGCGTCGGGATGCAAGTCATATATGTCGCTCATGACATATCATGATTTCCGCAGAAGAACCAATCTCAAATATTTCTCGGTTGGGACTGACTGGGTGTGCGCGGTGAACGTTGATATGTGTGTGCGCATATGACTTGTTCCCTCTTTCCTCCTTTCTTTCTCTGTTCTTTTTCTCCCCTTCCCCTCCCCCCAGCTAGGGTAGCAAACCGGGTACAACCTGGTCAACCTACCTGCCTTTCCTTTGCATCTCTCTCTCTCATGATTTCCGTATTACCACTTCTCATTTATGTTCCTGATACAGTCATGTCACTCGATACCAAATTTGGTGTATTTCAAGCTAATGAAACGGCCGCGAGCACGCCTATGAGCGTGGCATGCAACTCATGTCGCACATCACAAGTCATGATTTCCATATTACCACTTGTCGATAATATTCGTCCTACAGTCCACGTCACTCAATACCAAATTTGGTGTATCTCAAGCTGACGAAACGGCCGCGAACGCGCTATGAGCGTGGAATGAAAGTCATGTCGCTCATGACATGTCATGATTTCCGTATTACCACCGAACGAATCGTTCCAATGCCGAACGAATCGTGCCAACGGGACAGTGCCCGGGCCCAAATATTATCGGATTGACACAGAAGATGAAGAGGAGGACGAAGAGAACGTGCGCTGGCCGAGTTAATGCATTACACGCACTAGGCGCAGTGGTTTCGGCGTTACACCAAACAGGTTTCTGCTGTACTGAACAGCCCTGCTATTGAATAAATCACAATAAAATTTCTTGACTAGGCGGTATTCCAGCGCAGGGTGCGCAGGCGAGCCACGCAACCGCTCTTCTTTCTGGGCATGCTAGCTGAACAAACATTTACAGTAACTATATGATTGCGTTCCCTATCAGTGAAAAAACGAGAAAATAAAGAGAAAAAAGGAGGGACAAAAAGATATCGAGAGAAAAAGAAATAGAAGGAAAAAGAAAGAAAAATATATATAGAGAGAGGCTCAAGTTGCCTTTCCTAGGCTGAACTTGGTTTTTCTAGGCTTAACGGGCCCTCTCTATGACCATGCTGCTATATCAGGGCTTAACTAGCTATCTCAACGCTAGGCTTGCCTCGCATGCTAAGGAAGTCCGCCCAGGTCGGCTGTTCCTCCAGGCTTGGCACCAACTGCACGAAGCTGCCGTAATTTGGGGACAGGTTTTGGGATGCAACTTTTGCAAGGGTGCGTCAAATGCACCAGTACATGTCGTAAGACGATCAGTGGCATAAAGGAATAAATGTAGAAAAATGAGTTTTCACTCCGGCACTAGGAGTTAATGCAGAAAATGGTGTTCCAGGGACGGTCACTTTCTACAATAACACGCAACGCCAATACATCTCTTAGACAACTGCCAAAGGAGAGAATTTTTTTAAATCGTTAGGCTTGAATTGTTGGAAAGGCGGATTACAAATTATAATTTTCAATGGACAAATGACGCTTGGTTTGATGCCACTGTTAAAAAAAAAGCCACAAGTGTTTACCTTTACTCAACGAGAACATTTTCAGCAACGCGCCTTGAACTTGGACCTTCGGCACCTTTTCCGCCCGTGGAAAAGCAGCGTTTGTGCGATGCGCAGTCCGAAAGCGCTGTCTGTGTTCCTAAGGACGACTCATCTTAATGAAATATAATGAGTGACTCTGTATTTATTTAAGGATTGTGACTGCACGTTATATTTGTGTATATATATGATCATAACATGATAGACTTCAGAACGGACCTTTATACTGAGGATGCTATGGAGCTACTTAAGGATCACGGGTCATCAATCCTAACACGAGAGACACTAAAGTGTCCTCTGTATAGACATAGAGAAAGCCCTCGGCAACATACCCCACTCCTATGTTTCGGGAATGACCCAAGAGCCCTTGGTCTGAGCAAGCACTTTCACAACAACACGAGATCCTTCCTGGCGGGCAAAGAAACAATGCTTGTAGTGGGAGACCTCGCATCGCACTCGGTTCAGCTCGGTTTTAGAGGGACGCCAAAGGGGCCAGTCATACACCGGACCCGCTTTAGACACGCCATGATTACTCTATTAAGGAAACGCGGCGAGGTCGACCACCCCAACCATACGATTTGCATATGGTGCAATGGTGGCAGCGACGGGCACTTGGAGGCTGCGCTTCAAGAGGCCATCTAGGTCACACAAGACTACCCTGAGACCAATCGGACTCCGATGCTCGCATCCGAAATCAGAGGTGGTACTGTACAGGCTCAAGCGCAAGGGTCCCAAACCGAAATGTTGTGGGGCCTGTAGAGGACATAGACATCACTCTAGGGAGAAGTGAAGGTGGAATCATTACCAGGTTGGACACCATCCGCGTTCCGGATGTGATAGTCCATGTCGAACGGTTCAAATACCAGCTGGTACTGAAGCTCACCAAGGAAATAGAAAATGCAGTCAGGTTGATAAGAACGCATGCCAAGTGGCAGCAAGTACTGTGCGAGGACAACGTTGTCATGTTTGTGCACACTTTTGTAATGGGTCACTTCACCTACGCCACGGCCATACACAACTGACAGAGCTCGGAGAGGGAGAAGCTGAACCCGTTGATCAGAAATGTGGTCAAAACAGCCCTCGGGGTTCAATGTACACTAGCTCGGAGAAACTGCTCCATCCCGGCATGCGCAGCACGCTGGAACAGATAGCTAAGTCACAATAAATGATGCAATTTACCTGCAATTTACCATGGTCTACCACCAGTGCCGGGAGAAACATCCTGAAAGACATGGAGTCCCCACGAAAGAGACCAAGAACACAGGGTGTGCAATACCGTTGCACCCATTCTTCGATACGTCCACACCTAGCACAACGCGGGCAGACGATGGCCTAAGGCTATAGCCCTCCTGGAAGATGCCCGTGCATATGCCCGGTGTTGTCTGTTTCGTCGATACTCCACGGTATCTCGACGGGAAAGCGTTCGTTGAAGTCAGTGTTGATCAAGAAGGGAAAGTCACACAATAGTAGACGGACCGGGTGACTGCGGCAGAGGTTTCGGAAGAACTCGCGACGGCCTTGGCCCTGGTGGATGACGGGAGAACGAAAATATACCGCGACTCAAGATCAGGCGTCAGAAAATTCGCCAAGAGCACCGTCTCCGAATCGCCCTTTCGCTACAAGAAAACGAAGGAAAACATGATCCTATGGTTGCCCGCTTATAAGGGACAGATCAAGTGCCACCGTCCAATCCGAACAAGTTGGCCCAAAGAGCTCCGCAAAAAGTCGTCGACCGTGTTGCTGCACAGCGGTGCTGCGCTGAGGTTCTGGGCAATAGGCATTCCTCAGCCATATCCATTGAACCTTGGGCCATAACAAATAATATTTAACTGGGGAAGTGGAAGTATCAGCCACCACACAGTAAATAAAACAGGTCTCGGGCATTGGCACTCAGACTCTTCTAGGTCGGGGCACATCTAGCCCCGCACTCTTGCACAAGATCTATCCCGAAATTCAGACTACAACACTTACGAGCTTTGATCGGACTTTGCCAGCTTAGACAACGTGCTCTGGCGATGTCCCGCCTTACGCGTTGACGTGGACGTTGCGTCGTCACAGTCAGAGTCTCCGCTACGCATTTCGGATTTGGAAGCGCAAATTTGGTCACTACAAAAAGCATCGCGACGTGGCGGAGAGGCTAGGTCTATCTGTCCCGACGTGGCAGTCGCCCGCTACGTGCTAGTTCACGCTCCGACGGACGTAAATAAAGTTTTTCCATTCCATTCTTTCCATTTCATTTGTGATCATTGTACATACCAACACCCAGAACACTAAAATCTTGTTAATTAGAATTCGCTTAATTAGAACCTACGCTTAATTCGAAAGGACGCCCCGATCTCGGTCCCAGCCCGTTGTATTTTTATGGGCGGAAACTCCCGATAATTCGAACGCGTCGGAACCCACAACAGTTAATTCGAACTGGGAGACCCCTTTGCATTCATCGTTCCTCGCAGATGTCGGCACGGAGTGATCACAATGAGTTGTCAATCCAAACGAAATGAAATTTAATAGAAATGCGAAACAACAAAACGACAGCATTTTAACGCAGATGAGAATTAGGACGCTACGCTGGTGCTCCCGGGCAAGTTTCCAACGATGCTCATGGTGTCGCGACAAAAGACACGCAAGCAAATGCAAATTAATGATCACTTGTAGTTTTGATTGCGCTAAGTCTACCAAGTGAACGTTTCGGGAAGAATTCAGCGCGCACACAATAGACGAGGACTTAACGTAAGAGGACAACCGGGCCCGCTGAATTTTTCCCAGAATGTATTCATACCAACTCCAGTAAAACTTCTGTCAGGCCTAGTTGGTACATAGCATTTAATATGAAAACTTCAGTGCAAACCAAGACTGACCACAAGAAATAGGAGACAAACACTTGCGCTGACTACTAAGCGCCAGTGCTTGTCTTAGAAGAGCGGACTGTTGGGCGAGTTGGTGATACATTACGAGATACATTTTCGCGCAGTTTCCTCGTAGTGCTTGTCTCTTCTATTTTTTGTGGTCCGCCTTGGATTGGGCTGAACTTTTCCCTTTACATCATGCTAACTCACCTAGCTCACTATACTTTTGCAATAAATGAACGTGTTTTGGAGCATAAATCGCGCCTTATGTTGTGAAAGTAAGGGCTCACTGCTCATATGAATGCATGACGCTGCTTGTTTCTCGCGTATTAGTGACTAATGAAGTAATTATGTTTCCTGTTAGAATTCAATGAACTCAGTTTACGAAATCACCTGCCACAAACGGTGTAGTGGCACCTAATTTGAGATAACGAGACCAGGGTTGGCTTGTTTGGCTTCTGCCCGTGCAGTGTTGCGTGATGTTTGTTCAATCTAAGTGCCAGTCCACTAATTCAAATTCCGCTTTAATCGAACAATTTTAGTCTCCTTCGAGTTCAAATTAACCAGCTTTTACTATACCTAGAGTAGCGAGCCCGGCGATAAACCATGCTCACATCTCCTGCAATATCACTGAAAGTTGTGATTTCTTTCTATTTCCTAAACTGAGAAAGTAGATATCTGCAAATGTTCGTTTTTTTTCCGTCGCTAGCAGGAGAAGTGCAAAAAGTCGGAGACCCAAAGCAGAGATGGTGCCAGCACGGGAGAACTTACGACCTGTTTACGTGCTCGGATAACCAATGCGTGAAAATCATAGGCTGCTACAATGATGGCTATTTTAGACGATCTGAATGCGAGAGCAAGTGTGGTATGTATAACACATTTATTTCTCCGCTGTCAATTATACTCTCGATCTTTGCACGTTACTCAGAGGAAGGATCTTATTGCGGACCAAAATTGGAAACGCAATCGATAAATCAGGGAAAAGAAAACATGAGTAATCGGCATATTTATGCAGAAATGGTTCAACTGTAAAGATATGACAACAGGAACATATGTAATGATAAGGCCATCAAGTGTATCAATATAAGTTCTGAATCTACATGATCAAACAATAATGAAGCCAGCAGTTATTAAGAAATGGTATCCAACGTATTGCGGAAAGAACTAATAGCGGAAACAGGCATGTTATGAAAATGAAAAAGACCACAATAAAACTGCATAATGTACCGATGACCGCAGAAACTATTTATAGTAGTACACTGTATTCACACGAATATCGAGGCCACGTTCGTGCAGCGGGGAATGTTAGCTTTTCGTACATGGTCAGTTGTAGGTAATATGAATATGGAATACGGCTCCGTCTTGCCGCCGTGATGATAGCGCCAATGAACACAACATTAAAAATGCAGAACTGAGACGAGAAACAATAAGCAATTAAAAAAAAAATGAATTACTTTTCACAAAGCGAAATTCAGCTACTTTTAACAAGTTCTCAAAAGTCTTCGATGTATTTGAGGTAGCAGCAGGTATTTGTGATAATAGATTTTACTCGGAGGTGTTTCAAGGTATAGGTGGTTGAGAATATGTAATGTATTACAAAACGAACTTGATCTTCTGTACGTCGTCAATCCCAGAGACGAAATGTTAGGGTGGCTAACGTACCACATGTCACTCTCCTGACCATGTGACTTTTCTGACGGCTTTGATTTCCGGCCACGGCTGCCGTATTTTGATGTTGACGCAACGCAACACCCAGTGGCTACCTTTAGGCTCAAGTCAAAATTACCAAGTGGCCAAGCAATGCCTCGTATATTCTCTTCTTTTTCGCACGTAAAACACCAGATATATTTCCTGAATGGTCCGTCTCGGTGGAACAATGGCTACGGTGCTCGGCTGCTGACCCGAAGGTCGCGGGTTCGATCCCGGCCGCGGCGGTCGCATTTTGATGGAGGCGAAATAGTAGAGGCCTATGTACTGTGCGATGCCAGTGCATGTTAAAGAACACCAGATGGTCAAAATTTCCGGAGCCCTCCACTACGGCGTCTCTCATAATCATATCGTAGTTTTGGGACGTGAAACCCCAGATATTATAATTATACTTCTCGAATGATACTAAATACCTGAAACTAGGTTTCGCACGGTAGGGCGATGTTTTCGCATGCGTTCTTTTCGCCACGGGTGTGGCTGCTTGCTTCACGCCTGCTTCCGCCGCGTTCATCGACAACGCTTGCGTGCTTTTACGCGCACCTAGAACATAGGACGCGCGGGGTGGATTTATCTATTTAGATTTGATACCGAATATGACGGACGACGGCATGTACTCACCGAAGTGTGCTTTATAATTGCTATCCCCCCCCACCCCCAAAAAAAAACAAAGATACATCACGTGTGGAATCCACCTTGAAACAGGTTAATGAGAAAGGAATAATGCATAACTCGCAATGAGGGAAATCGAAGGAAAGCTTATGAACGCCTGTCCGCTGTTCTGTACGATGAGGCTTTAGGTGTCAAGAATGAGCGCTCATTACGGTACTTCGACGGTATCCTTCAAAAGCGAATGGCCACTGCATTTTAGAGGCAGTTGGCCGTCTCCCGCTTGCTTGAATTTATATAAGTGTTGACTCATTTGGTCATTTGGCAGAATACCCTGTTTGCTCAACCATAGCCCCCTCTATCTTTCTGTACTTGGGCGAAGGCAGATGAGAACAATGGCAACCGGCCGTCAGCTTTTAGTACGGCTTTTAGCCGCCAGGCGCCGCCAGTGGAGTAGAGCTACAGCCATGACGTCCCTAACTAAACGAAGACGCAGGCTGTGTCTTCACTCGCAGTGGTTGTATGGTTTGGTTTTCAGCTGTATTCGCATTGTTTGAAGTATAATGAACACTTTGGTGGGCGGGAATCCTGAAGCATTTCAGGATTCAGATTCTTGCAGGTTGGGCCATATCCTAGCCCCGCACTCTTGCACAGCATCTATCCCGTAATTCAGACGTAGAACACTTGCAAGCTTGGTTGAGGCTTTGCCAGCTTAGACCACATGCTCCTAGCGATGTCCCGCGTTACGCGTTGACGTAGACGCTGCGTCGTCGAAGTCGGATGCTGAGCTATGGATTCCGGACTTGAAAGCACAACTTCGGTCACTCCAAAAAGCCTCGCGATGTGGCGGAAAGGCTAGGTTTATCTGTCCCGATGTGGTAGCGGCCCGCTATATGCTAGTTCACGCCCCGATGGATCTGAATAAAATTTTAAATGCGAACCATTTGATTGCGACCTTCGGCTAATTTGAGCGCATCTATCTATCTATCTATCTATCTATCTATCTATCTATCTATCTATCTATCTATCTATCTATCTATCTATCTATCTATCTATCTATCTATCTATCTATCTATCTATCTATCTATCTATATCTATCTATCTATCTATCTATCTATCTACCTATCTATCTATCTATCTATCTATCTATCTATCTATCTATCTATCTATCTATCTATCTAACCGCCTACGACTTTGTGCTCTCTTGGCTGGTTGGTTAACGGGATGCATACGAAAAATTGTCATGGCATAACATGACTGTATGAAATGCCAGCTCATATCACGAAAATCATGACATTCAACTCGTAATTGATAGAATTTACGTGTCACGGTCTTGGCGCTCTTGCAGCCATTTCGTTAACTTGATATATACCAAAATTCGTATGCCATGAGAAGAGTGTATGAAGAACATAACTGACAAGTCTTGAGGTGCAAATCATGACACGGATGTCATGTAACCCATGATATACATGTCATGGCCTCGAAACGCTCGCGGCCAGTTTAATTTAATGGATGTGCGACAAAACGGATATTTCGTGAAGTGACTGTGTCAAGAACTTAAATGACAGTTGGTAACAGGAAAATCATGACAATTCGTGTCATGTGCGCCACGACTTATATACGACTTGCATGGTGAGCTCGCGGTTGTTGCAACCGCTTGATATAAGCCAAAATTGGTATTGCGTGACGTGACGGTATGGCAAACTTATATGACAAGGTGGCAGCAGGAAAATGATGACATGCATGTCATGTGCGCCATGACAGATGTGCTACGCTCATGGTCAGATCATGGACTTTTTCGTTCGCTTGATACATAGCACAATTGATCTTGC
>JALIZH010013914.1:0-43929 GCA_030522465.1 Rhipicephalus appendiculatus | reverse complement strand
AGCACAATTGATCTTGCGCGCGCGTCGTGACTGTTTGACCACTATTTACGACCGGTGGGATTAAGAAAATAATGACTCATGTCATGCAAAGCATGATTTACATGCAACGCTTGTGGTGAGCTCGCGGTCGTTTCGCTCGCTTGACATACACCGAAATTGGTGTTGTGCGACTTGACGGTGTGGCGAACATATATGTGATGAGGTTTCAGGAAAATAATGACATGCAGGTCATGTATGTCATGACACGCTCATGGTGCGCTCATTGCCATTTCGATCACTTGATGTATATTAAAATTGGTATTACGCGACTTGACTGCATGACAAACATATATGTCAGGTGGTAACATGAAAGTAATGAATTGCATGTTGGGCATGCCGTAATTTACATGACGTGCTCACGGTGAGCTCGAGGTCCTTTCGCTGGCTTGATATACATCAAAATCGGTATTGTGCGACGTGACTGTATAATGAACTTACGTGACAGGAGGTAACATGAAAATATTGACATGCCTGTCGTATGCGCCGAGACTTGCCTGTATGCCGACCGCTCCTTGCTCGCTGCTTCGCATTACATGGATTCACCCGGAGCATGGTATCTGCCGCATTTTTTTCTATTTCATTCATTCTATTGCATATGTGGCCATTGTGAATATTATCACCCAGTACCGTGGAGCAGTAATCCAGGTGATAAATCAGCCTTACATCTCCTGGAATATCACTGAAATTTGTTATTTCATTCTATTTCGCAAACTGAGAAACTAGATCTCTGCAGATCTTCATTTTTTCCGACGCTTGCAGGGAAAAATCCACAAAGAAGGCGGAGATCCCATGCAGAGAAGATGCCAGCACGGGAGAACTTATAATCTGTTTACCTGCTCGGATAACCAATGCGTGAAAATCAGAGGCTGCTACAACGATGGTTTTTTTAAACAATCTGAATGCGAGAGGAAGTGTGGTATGTATAACACATTCATTTCTCGTCTCCTAATTTTACTCTCGGGCTTTGCACGATACTGAGAGGAGGATCGTTTTGCGGACCGAAATTGGAAACGCAATCGAAAAATCAGGGTAAAGTAAACATGAGAATTCGGCAAATTTGTACAGAAATGGTTCAGCTGGAACAATATGACAACTGTAACATATGTAATGATAAGGCCTTCAAGTTTATCAGTATCAATTCTGAATCTACAAGATCTGGCACAATGAAGCCAGCAATTATTAACAAATGTTACCCTGAGTAAATGGTGGAGATAACTAATAGCGGAATCAGGCATGTTATGAAAATGCAAAAAGGCAACATTAAAACAGCGTAACGTACTGATGACCGCGGAATACTATTTATTGTAATTGGAGGAAAATTTCACGTGAATATCGAGGTCACGTTCATGCAGCTTTTTGTACCTGTTCAGTATGAATATGGTATATGGCTCGGTATTGCTGCCGTGATGGTAGCGCCAATAAATACCGCAGTAAAAATTCAGAACTCAGACGAGAAGCAATAGGCAATTCCAAAAAGAACAAATGAAATACTTTTCTAAAAGCAAAATCCAGCTATATTTAACACGTTGTTAAAAGAAGGAAGGAAAGAAGAGGAGGGAAAGGAAAGGCAGGGATGTTAACCAATCTAGTAGGACCGGTATGCTACCCTACACTGGGGAAAGGGGTGGGGGGTGATGACTGTGAAGTGTGACTTTGTGTGTGCGTTGTTAAAAATTTTCAATGTACTTAGGTAGCAGAAGGTATTTGCGATAGCAGATTCTATTAGGAGGTGTTTCAAGTTATAGCTGATTGGGAATATTACTGGATCGCAAAACGAAGTTGATATTCTGTACGTCGTCAATCCCAGACCCAACATGCAGTGGGGGCCTAACGTACCAGATGTAAATCTTGCAAGTTAAAGAACAGCATGTGGCCAAGCAGTGCCTCGTATTTTATCTTGTGTTTGGCACGTAAAACACCAGAAATTATTTCTGAATGATACTAAACATTTCATCCTAGATTTCTTACGTGAGGCGATGTTTTCGCATGCGTCCTTTGCGTCAGGCGTGTGGCCGGCTTTTTTTTTGCGCCTGCTTCAGCCGCGTTCATCGGCAGCGCTTGCGTGCTTTAACCCACACGTAGAACACACAATGCGCGGGGTGAGATTATCTATCCAGATTTGATACCGAACATGACGGCGACGACGTCGGCAAAAACTCACTGAAAGGTTCCATATAACTGGAATCGCAGTAAAAGGAGATACAACACGTGCTGAATCCTACCTTGAAACACGTAATTCAGACAGGATTGATGCGTCACTCGCAATGAGGAAAATTGAAAGAAAGCTTATGCATGCCTGCTCACTGTTCTGTACGATGAGGCTTGATATGCCAAGTAGGCACGCTCACTACGGTAATTCGACAGTATCCTCAAAAAGCGAATGGCGACTGCACTTCAAGCAGTTATATGTCTTCCGCCTGCTTGATTTTACACAAGTGTTCACTCATTCGGTCATTTACAAAAGGCCCTGTTTGTCCAACCATAATCTCGTCTGTCTTTCTGTGCCTGGGCGAAGGAGAGGAGTACAATGGGTACCGGCCATCAGCTTTAGTGCGGATTTTAGCCGCCACGCGACGCCCGTGGAGTAGAGCTACCGTCAAACATCGCACAGGAAACGAACACGCAGGTTGTCTTCAAGCGCAGAGATTACATGGTCCAGTTTTCGGGCTGTATTCGCGCTGTTTCAAGTATAATGAAAAGTTTGGTGAACGAGAAACCTGAAGCATTTGTCGCTTTGAGCAACCAGCCGATTTTAAAGGCATGCTTTATTCCGCGGCTGTTTGATCAAGGCGCTCGTGTGTCGTTTGCTAGGCCATATGAAAGCTCATGCCCGTGATGCAAGGAAAACTTCTCTGTCACTATTAGGTTCGCTTGACTGAGAGTCGCTTTTTGACTGCCTGGGAGTTGAGTTTTGAAAGCGGTGTTTGCCAATGGCTAATACTGAAAGCTTAGGTGCTTTAATTTCCCCGATGCATTCTACCGTCTACTGGAGTAGCAGACTATAGGCTATCCCGAAGTTCGTGCAGTAAATAGCACGAAACGTCACTGCACTGTTTCCAAGATTATGCGCGATCTTCACCCAGGCCTTTTTTTTTGTCTTGCTATGCGGTAGATTAAATATGCTGCTAGAAAAGAATAAAAACTTGGTTGTAAATCAGCGTTGAGTTTGATGTATCTTCCTTCTGTCGTCGTGTTGCGCCACACAGTATTGCTTAAAATTTACTCTGCTTTCTTTTCGGCCACCCTGGTCAAACCAGCAACCTCAGCGCGTTTTTTTTTATTTTTTGTTACATTAAGATCCTTTATTTAACTCTGGCGCTACGCAAATCCTCAATGTAGGTCATAGCATCAATTAAGTGAGAATTTTTAATGGTTCTTTGTAGCATTCAGGAATGAGCAGGGATCATACTATAATTTACTAACTACTTCTCGTAGGCTCTTGCAGCGCGCGGGAAAGATGGCGTCTCGACCTAAAAAAGTGGCTTCTTGAAATGTGGTTTTCCTGAGAAAATGAACTAGTGTTTAGGACACAATTTGACGCAAGCACACACTCGATATTTCTTTTAAGCTTTTTTATTGCCGTGTCCGTAAAACGCTGTTGAGGAGGCTATGATATAAAATTGCTTAAACCTCATTTATGAAAGGAAGAAGTTCACGGGAAGATGGCAGCTTAAAGAGATCAAAAATTTAGAAGCGCTGAACAAGAAACTGCAGTTTTGAAGAAAGCAAGTTCGCTTTTCGAGACGTCGGCTCCAGCGACACCCCATGTTCACAAATTCTTCTCTTTAACTTCAATTAGGCGAAGTATTGAATCGCTGAAGCCCCGTGCTGTTCCATGCAATGAGAAATAAATCCAGCCATAGCCACTCGATTGAACAAAAAAGGTGCGGCCTGTTGGGTGCCCCGGAAGCGCCGTGAATCGCGTAGTTGCGACTACTCCCGCCTTGGCGCCACACGACGCCACGCACCACGGTTGAGAAAACAAGAGTGTCCTTTTCCTGCGGATTTTCTTGAGGAGCCATGAACTCTTGGAAAATATTATTTGCGATCAGGTCGTCAACACTCCTCTGCATGAATTATGGTTCTTAAGAAACAAGGATGTTTTACGAAATCGTTTGGGCTTTCAACGCGTGGTAGCAGACATTGAAATCCTTTGTTCTCTTTCGAAAATGCCACGAAACGCAGCGGATTCACGGCATGCTCTTATATGACAGGATACAACATCTCGCGCACGCCACAGCCCTCGTTTCTTTTGTCTCCTTTTAAATGTGAAGCATTTCTTTGCGAACTGCAGGCTCTTTGAGCGTTTCTATCTATCTATCTATCTATCTATCTATCTATCTATCTATCTATCTATCTATCTATCTATCTATCTATCTATCTATCTATCTATCTATGTAGCCGCCTACGTCTGGGGGGCTCTCGTGATCGCCTCCTTAACTTGGAGTAGACCAAAATTAGTAGAAACATTTCTAGCTGGTCATGACATGAATAGCGTGGAAATTGCGTCGCGCGCGTTGTCAAACCCTTTCCTCCAGACTTTTGAGGTCCCATACCCGTATACCACGGGGCGCGGTATGCGGGTATGTGCCACAGGTGATTGACAGTTTATATCTACCCAGTAACGGCGAGAAGAGGACATTCGTAATTTAAATGAGAGGGCATTAAGAAAAAGTGTCATCGGCACCATTGAACCGACGAAATGCAAAGAATAAATATCTGGGTGCCAGCAGGAATCGAACCCAAGAATTCTACGTGGACAATTGAGTATTCCACCACAGAGCCACGACAGGTCTCGAAACTGCTTTGGAAAGAAGCCCTATGCAGGCGTTATGTTGGTGAAGCGTCAATTGTAGTTGCAATACTGGCTATTTAATTTTACAAACATTACATACGTACTCCTATCACACAAGCATCACGTCGGGTTAACGTCAATTGTATACTTAAGCGCCATCCACTGTAGTTAGTCCACAAAGCACTATCCAGGGCTACCATCCTCGAAGCACAAGTGCTACATATCAGCTTACCGCTTCTGCTGTTGGGAATACTCATGTTGCTGTTGGCATCGTTACGCAACCGTAAACAACTAGTTATATAAACCATATACGACTGTTCTACATATGCTTATACATACAACATTTGTACATACTTCTAGCGTCATTTCGTAACGTTTCGCTGAATAATAAAATTACACAACTGTCACCTTCCTTCTGGATGCTTCGCATAACATTAATTCCCATGTTACCTGCGATCTACCACAATGTTTTTGTTGTAAAGGCGCGTGGCTGTACGGCAACTAGCGCCAACGTGGACGGAACTGTCGAAATAGCGTTCACGCTTGTGTCCGGATGTTGCAGATCGACGCAACAGGCCGCACTTTTTTTTTATCGAGTGGTGGTGGTCCAGCATGTAGGGGCGTACACTGCATTACATGATTGCTTAGTCGCATAGTGAAAACACAAAACAATGTTTTTGTGCCATTTTACGTAAACTGCAATATCAATCGTTCTCACTTCAGGCAACCCTGGAAAAAAAACAGACCACATCACCACACAGCTGGCGTGAACGCTCCAAAAGTCTCGAAGAGTAGGCCGCTATCATCCTGCTTTTCCTGCCACCTGAAAGTGGACAAGCGAAATGTGTTTCGCGCTGAATTTAAATAAAAAAATGATCCTAACACTTAGCTGTCTGCTATATTTACTTCAATTGCCTTATGTACAACGCTGAATATCTCCACAATACAAAAAAAATACGCTTCAGAAAATTTTTACTTACAGCAGAGAGGTATGGCTTTTACAAAACAAATCTTTCTGTTCTACTTTAATAACTAATAGTATAGTGCAGAGCACCAGACTGCTTAGTTTTAGCGCTCGTTAACGACCTCCGGTAGATTCAAATCAATCTGGAGTTTCACTACAATGCGCATTACAATCGTATCATGGTTTCGGCAGGTAAAGTTTCTGAAGTTGTTATTAGTAATATTGATCTGGTGAGCGATTGAGTGATGCACGCCGATCAAGTAGTAGTTGGATCAATCTGGGAATATGCCGTATCATGCGAATTTAGGAATTTATGACGGAAATAATTGCTTTTGTTCTACACAATATAAAGAGCTGGGATGTACAAAGATATAGTCGGGGTAATAGCAGCAGAAAACATCAATGGTTCTGTCAACGCCGCTGTTCTGTTTTGGTTGGGAAGTCCCACAGCATAATAATAATAATTATAATATCTGGGGTTTAACGTCTCAAAACCACGATATGATTATGAGATACGCCGTAGTGGAGGGCTCCGGAAATTTAGACCACCTGGGGTTCTTGAACGTGCACCTAAATCTAAGTCCACGGGCCTCAAGCGTTTTCGCCTCCATCGAAAATGCAGCCGCCACGGCCGGGATTCGATCCCGCGACCTTCGGGTCAGCAGTCGAGCGTCATAACCACTAGACCACCGTGGCGGGGCTAGTCCTACAGCATCGAGCCCTCAGTCAGCCCATTTGCTGCTGCATTCCAACCGGCCCGGTGAATCGGACTTCGCCGGTCATTCAGAGTCGTTTTGGACACCGTGCAAATGAAGGACATTATGATATAAGCAACGCCATTTGAATAGAATAGCATTTATTTTATTTTTACAAGTTCTGCAGGTCTATACTTAGGCGCAAGCAGAAGGGGCAACGAAAAATACAAAGTTGTACAATGTCACAGCACTACATCAGAGAAATAAGAGAGCATAACAAAATACTCATACGCCGCAGAAGTCTACAAATTGTACCGTGGAGCACTGCTAACACCCGCCATATAGATACATCATACACAACTTAACCACAAGAAAAGTTTCAAGTTGCTTTTCAATATCCTCGGACTGAAAAGCACTTATTGACAAATAGTTCCAGTCAGCAAAAGTCCTAGGCAAAAAGCTATGTTCAAAAGCAGTGATAGGAGCAAAACCAGGCTCAAATGAATATTTATCGTTATTTCTTATTTTTCTAGAAGACAGAGGCTTCACGCAGTTCGGCAGATTTATTGTAACTTTACCGGAACGAATTTTCCATAGGAACGTTGTCTGACTGATTTTCCTGCGAGTCTCCAGTGTTTGTATGCCACATTTGTACAAATTACGGCACAATTTTACATGCCTCCTTGTGGGAAGTTACTTCTTCCAGTAATGTATAATTCTGTACAAGTTTTATTAGTAGCACAAAAAAATATACGTATAGGGTTTTTCTTGTTTAGCGTGTCCGCATCATCAAAGTGCATCCAAATCGTCGTCATGCGTGACCAACTAGCACAAATATGTTGGCTGACATCCTGGTATGTTCAATTCAATTCAGTTTCTTCAGAGAAACAATGTCTACGTTGAAAGGACTAAAGACAGATTATCTCTGCCTTGACTAGAGTCCCTCGACCCATACATGAGCAAATATTATATCGGTACGGCAACCTCGCAGGCATCTCCGATCGAGTTGCTGGAACCATTAAAAAGGCGCAATTCTCACCACTAATTCTGAGGCAACTTCGTCCATTTATTCGAAATGAATTCATATTATAATTGCGCTGTTTCATGGGTGAGTGCATGGCACGACCTACGCGCTTTCAAATCACAAAGCCGCCACTATCATCCTTTGACCACATGTTGACTTACGTGGATGGATTTGGAAATTTGTAGAGCTACAGCATGTTAGTGTTTGCTTCGTCAGTGAGCTGGTCTTCGACGTGTAAGTTTCCCCCACATTGGTACTCAAGTAGAAGAAAAAAGTCACAATGAATGCGATAGCAAAAAATTGTAATGTTATACGAAGTGAGGCTGGTAGCTAACTCTTTTGGATCCGATCTCACGCAACTCTAGAAAACGCTGGTTTGAGAATACGGCCGCTCCAGGGACACTCTGCTCACCACATTCTCTTCGCGTTGAGAGCGCAGCACGTAGAAGGGTACACCGGCCCCCCCGCTGTCGGCCGCCGAGAAGGGGAGATAACGCGCGCGCCCGCCACGACCGCGCTCGTAAAATCGAAGGTCGCTCGAGAGACCCCCCCCCCCCTCGCGTCTTTTCGCGTTCACGAACGACGGGCGGGGCCGGTTGAACAGTTGGGGGGGATCTTATCGCATGCGCCTCGGAGCGACGAAGATGGGCCGAGCCTCCGCTTTAGCCGCGTTCATCGCTCCCGCTCGCCCGCTATTACCCGCTGGCGGAACGTAGGATGCGCAGGGGGCTCTTATCAATTTGGACTTC
Source organism: Rhipicephalus appendiculatus (assembly GCA_030522465.1). Taxonomy (NCBI): domain Eukaryota; kingdom Metazoa; phylum Arthropoda; class Arachnida; order Ixodida; family Ixodidae; genus Rhipicephalus; species Rhipicephalus appendiculatus. Next base: position 35,663 of record JALIZH010013914.1, on the reverse strand, counting down.
ATATGCGACATGACGGCGACGGCGACGGCAACGGCAAAAACCCGTCGAGACTGTCCATATAATTGCTATCGCAATAAAACTGGTGTGTGCCAATGGGCCAATCAAACACCTTCTTCAGCCGCCACATACTCTTTGGGCCACTTTTTGTCGAGTTGAAGACTGCACTACGTGATCTCAGGTTGCCCCACTTCTAGGTATCGATGAGTAGCGAATCTTTCTTTACACGAGTGAGAAGGCATACTTTTTAGCTAGCGATCGATAAAGCACCCAGTATTTTATGTCACTTGCAAGCGAACCTGTTCCCGTGGATCGTCCTCAAGATATCCCGATCTCTAGGTGACCCTTCTGTATTCGAATGCTACGCCGTAACATCAATCCCTTACTCCCCACGTCGCACTTTGCGATGAAAATCACTGGATTCCTCCAAATAGCGCATGCGTTCTCTTGATCATTGCCCGTCTTTGACTGCCATAAAAGAGCCCTTGTCCGGAAACAGCTTTATAGGAAACATGGAATGTGTGGGTGGCACCTCTGCGCATAGTAAGCTAATGCCATCTTGCGTACTCCACGCAACAGCCGCCCGATGAGGGAAATCGTGTCAGGTTGTTAGCGGAGGTCTGAAATGTCGCGTATGCAGTGCTACGCCGTAGAATATGTCAATAGCTATAAGAACTTCTAACATGGCATGAACTTTTTGAATGCGAAGCATTTCTTAGCAATCCTAAGGCACATTGACCGTTTCTATCTATCTATCTATCTATCTATCTATCTATCTATCTATCTATCTATCTATCTATCTATCTATCTATCTATCTATCTATCTATCTATCTATCTATCTATCTATCTATCTATCTATCTATCTATCTATCTATCTATCTATCTATCTATCTATCTACCTATCTATCTATCTATCTATCTATCTATCTATCTATCTATCTATCTATCTATCTATCTATCTATCTATCTATCTATCTATCTACGCGTGTGCGCTCTACTGGTGGTCTCTATAACCTGCGACATACCAAATTGTCACAGCAGGGGACCACTGTATGACGAACACGATTCATTTTTCATGACATGGGTTACGCAAAATGCCTCTCGTGTGTTTTATGAATCCCTTTCTCTCAGTCACGTGTGGCCCATACCCGCATACCCGAGTTTCATGCTATGCGGTTACGCGCCACAAGTGACTGACTGTCTGAATTAACTCAATAACAGCGAACATATGCAAAATACCGGCAGAACTCAGGTCTTGCGAGAACCGATTATGGATCACTCACGGAGTATAACAACAGTATAAATTTGGTGTAAGATCAGTTGTGGCTATATCTGGCTGTTCGCTGTTGAAAGAATTCATAATTACCGCTCTTAATAAATTGTTATCAATGTACCTCATCAATTAAGCAATAAATGGGGTCAATGCGCCCTGCAATAATTCAGCCGAGATGGCCTTGCCCCTCGGCATTGCCATTGACTTCAAACCGATTTATCAAAAAGCAGCAACGCCTCGTTTTTACACTACATGAGAGACGCTTACGATGTGCACAGGGCATCACATGACCTGGTTCCCACGTCCAGGACAGGAGGCATCACAGATAATTTTCTCGTAAGAGGCATGCACGATTTCTGACAGCTGCACTATACTTCTTGTCTACACATAGGCACCTCGTCGATACCTATCACGAATGGATCCATCCGATAACAAGTCCTGTCCAAATGGTCGTGCTCACTCAACACCGTGATAATGACCATGTTCAGGAACTGTCAAGAACCCCTTCCCTTGCGCACGGGTTCGTGAAACATGCATGCGTTCTACGTCACAGCAGACAAGTATAAGCAGTATATATCAGCTTATCGATTCTGCTGTTACTAATGCCCAAGTTGCTATCGACATCATTATGCAGTTGTAAGCAACTTGTTATCTAACACATGCGACTCTTTAACATACGATTGTGTGTGCGTATACAATTTGTACATATCTTTAGCATCACTTCGTAATGTTTTCCTCAGTGGAAAATTCTGCATACTCCCCACATGCTTCACATCAATTTTCCGGTTTTCCAGCGCGAAAATGCTTCAAAGCCCAGTGGGAACGCCGGAAGTGCAGCTTAACCCATTAGGTAATGGCGTGACCATATGGTCACGTAAATCCCGAGGAAGCATTTCAGTTTATACAGGTTTAAAAATCCCCGCCAAAATCACGGCATTACCCCTTGTGATAGCGCACGGTGCTCCTTGCAGACATCATGTGGCAGTAGTTTTCTTTGTTTCTTGGGGAGCTGCTAAAAGAGCCGCGAAATGGTGGTTCTACATTTCGGCGCGTTGACATGCAACGTCCTTCGGGCAAACAGATTTCTTTGTGGAATTATTATCTGCAATAGCGTGATGCACATGTCCCTGTAGAGTACGTGCACTATGCTATCTCCGGTGAAAATTTGAAGTAGATTAACCAAAGACTTGCTCGCGAACAAGCGTGTTATTTTACGTGTCACCATATGGTCACGCTAGGCCTTTAGGCGCCGTATTTTGTTTATGTTCATTCCTTCGTTTTACGCTCTTTGTAGGGTGATTTCACTACACTCCCGTGCCAATTTATTGTATACCACGGTTTACTTTGAATGATATAGCCAGAATACTCGAAGAGGACGATAAAGATGTGCCGGCTATCGACATTGAGCTATCGGTGGCTACCACATACCGACTCAAAAGAATATTTCGCAAATAATAATTTCGGTAGTCTGATAGACAACCTAAGTGTATTATATAATAACTATTGGGATTTAACGACCTAAAACCACGACATGATTATGAGGGACGCCGTAGTGGTAGGTTACGGAAATTTCGACCACCTGGCGTTCTGTGCACCTAAATCGTAGAAAACTTAAGTAGCGCTCCAGCTTAGAGCAGGTGTTAAAACGCTGCTTGCTGACGGCCGTCGGATCGGTGGATGCGACTGTGATGACGATGAAGCACAGTATGAGGAACCAGGCGATGAATCACCAAATATCTGTTTAGGTGTAGGAGATAAACTGCCCCGACGCAAAGTTATCTTCAAGCGCACAGAAGAAGATGCAAGTGCCTCGCCCTAATAGCGTTACCCAATATAACTGCCTCACGGGAGGCACTGACCAGATCAATGTGAACGCAGATGCCCACCAGATTTCAATTCGTCGCAGGAAATGGTGGTGAGCGATATTCACTTTACAACTTAGCGATAAGCAACGTGCGATTCTATTGCTCAGCACATGATCTAACGGTCACTCAACTTGAATTCCGGACGCAAATCCCTCAAAGCTACCTGACAAGATGGGATTAACAAACCAAAAGGAACTGACCGTCGAAGAACGTCGACGCTTGTTGACAGTGCGCCTTGTAGTTCACATTTTGAATGACCAAACAGTCCACTTCGTTGAAGCTGTGCCTAACGGCAAAATGCGCAGGTGTGCTAGAGACAACTGCAACAGCACGATGACCACAGAGTGCAATAAATGCGACGTCGGCATGTGCATGGCGTGCTTCACGTCATTTTACAAAAATTGGGGGGACCCTTAAGCTTCCCCTTTAGGAGTTGAACGCGATAGCGATATCCCGTCCCTACTGCGTACTTCAATCACTTAGTGCATACTATGTAATGGGTAGTATGGTTTAAACCAGGAGAAATTATGCGCGGCAAATGTGGGAAATGTTTTCGAACTTGCTATGCACCCACTACGTGGTGTAAAGGGAATACGCGCAGTAAGGTGTGTGTCGTTTGTAATGGGTGGCTGGCTTTAAACTATGGAATCGTTATGATAGTCACATATTCTGACGCCCGATGGCAATTTACGCTTGTACCACGCAATATTCCTGGGATATTACATGTTATATTGCGACGCCTATATAAAGCACGCTTGCGTTTGCGAAGCATGGAAGTTATTTTCACTGCATTTCCAAGCAGAGGAAGTTATTTTCACAGTATATCCAAGCAGAGGCATGGCTGTGTGGTAGAACACCTGCTTGCCACGCAGACGACCCGGGTTCGATCCTCACTCGGACCCGAAAATTTTTATTATTTATTTTATTTGCATCTTTTTCGATTTTTTCGGTCATGGACAAGATGATGATTTTTCGCTCACAACCAACGACGCCGACGCCGGAATTTCTGCGAAACGATCTCTTTAACGCTATCGCGTTAATAAGTACCCAACAAATCCCATAGTTTTTGTTCGTGATGTGTCCAAGGCGTGATAAAATTCGTTACTTTGTGATTTTTGCTGTGGCCTAAGGGCCTAGCGTTACCATATGGTGACGGGCCATATTTTGTAAACTAAGATCTCGTTCACGGTGAAATTTTCAGTGAGATCTATACAGATGTATATACGTCAAAAAACCAGATCTGCAAGATGTAGATAGGTCAAAAAAAACGATATAGATAGGTCAAAAAAACGAACCGGACCCTAATGGGTTAAGACGTGTGAGGCAAGTAATACGGGGCATGTTCACAAAATACAAGATGCCGTTAGTTGGCTGTGAATTTACCCTCCGCGGTATAGTTAAGTAATGTTTTTTGCAGCGCTTACTGAAGCGAGTGGCAGCCGGCAAGGTGATCGCTAGTCTCCAGTCTGCATTCAGTTAGCGGAAACCCATCAACGGATATAGCATGTCCATAATACTGCCACGCGCATTTCCTTGTATCAGTTTTACAGCATTCGGTTTCCACCCACAAAAGACTGTCAGCAATGCTCAGCGCAGACCCCGCCTCAGTGTTCAAGAAGCTTCGCGATCATAGTAGATCATTTTGTTAAGATTGCACGCAGGACGCGGACCCTCCAGCTTATTCTAGAGCTTGCCCGACCACCAAGTAATAAGGCTAGAATGTTCGACGCGTGATGTATAAAAGCCGGCGCGTTCCAACGTTGATCAGATTATCGACGACCGACGCTCTGTGCGTCGCTATCACTGCCAGTGTGTAGTGCTGTAGTCTGACCTTCAGTTTTCCGGCCACAAGTTCGGCCTAATAAAGAGTTTCTTCTTTGACACGCCGATTGTTGCCTTCGTCGACGTCACGACCACGTGACATCTGGTGGCATCCCTGCTTCCTGGTCCATGTACCGAACGCCCCTCTCCAGCCGTGAGCCAAGCCCACATCGTGAAGAAGACATCGACGCCAGCCTCGATCAGCGAGCTAGCCGCAGGCGACGAGGGCTACCTCCAGAGTACGGGCCTCTACCTGACCAGACTCGGAAGACCGAGGCCGCGACCACTATTGCAGAGACGATGACCACCCCTGTGCCGCCTGCACCGATCCTCCTCCGGCAACCCAAGGAGCCGCCAATTTTCCGCGGATTCACCACTCGAAGACCCGGAAGGCTGGCTTGAACGGTTCGATCGCGTCGCCATCTTCAACAACTGGACCAACGATGACAAGTTGCGGCACGTTTATTTTGCCCTGCAAGATTCCGCTCGGACATGGTTCGAGAACCGAGAAGCTGCACTCCAGACCTGGGGCCTTTTTACGTGCCGCATTTCTGGAGACCTTCCACAAGCGCCGTCCGGAAAGAAAGAGCCGAAACCTTGCTGGAGAGCCGTGTATAGCTCCCAAATGGGAATGTCGGGTTGTACACAGAAGAAATGACGCGCCTCTTTCGTCATGCTGACCCCACTACGTCCGAGGAGAAGAAGGTTTCGCTTCCTGATGCGGGGAGTTAAGCAGGAACTGTTCGCCGGCCTTGTATGCAACCCACCCAAGACGGTCATGGAATTCGTCTCAGAGGCCACGACGATTGAAAAGGCCCTCGAAATGCGTACGAGGCAGTACAACCGCCGCATTCCGACGACGAACTACGGGGAGGTTCAGTCATCTCAATCGGACGACTTCCGCGAGACTATCCGAGCGATCGTGCGGGAGGAACTGCGCAGGCTGATGCCTTCGCCACAACCTCTAGTGCATTCGATTGCAGACATTGTCCGGCGAGGAAGTTCGACAGTCGCTCGGAATACCCGAAGCACCGCAGCCTCAGCCGGAAGCTATGACCTACGCCGCTGCAGTCCGCCGCAACGCTCCCCCTCAAAGGCCGCGTCATGACGCTGCCCCACAACAGTTACGCCGCCAGACTCCGCCGCCATCACTATCGACGCCATACCGCCCGCCAACCGGCCAGCGCTACGCTCCGAGGAAGACCGAAGTTTGGCGTGCCCCTGACAACCGCCCGCTGTGCTACCACTGTGGAGAAGCCGGCCACACATACCGCCGCTGCCAGTACCGCCAGATGGGCTTACGCGGCTTCGCCGTCAATGCAGCGTCCCCCACAGCACGGCGAGCGGCCACGCGACATCGCCGACTACTTGACCAGAACGGAAACAGGCACCCCGACGGTCATCGCGTTCACCATCGCCTGGCCCCTACTGGTCCCCTCAGCGACGACAGCAGTACAACAGCCCCGACCGGGGCCGTTCCGTGAGCCCATATCCCGGAAAACTAAAGGCAGCCAACCGATGGAGGTGCGGTTGGCTGTACGACGAACTACCGAATACCCTCCGCCGACGACGACGCCGCGACGAAACCTGAAGAACACGCAGCAAGCCGTAGAGAGCTCTGAAGTCGAAACTTCGCGAGCAGAAGACCTGACGACGCACCGTCGAAGCAGTGGTACAAACCGTCGCAGCCGTGATCCGACGCCACGACCCAACCGCAACGCCAGGCGACGAACTAGCGACCTCGACGTTCTCATCGACGGCCACAGTGTCGCAGCTCTCCTCAACACCGGAGCCGACTATTCCGTCATTAGTGGGACGTTCGCCGCGAAGCTGAAGAAAGTTAGGACTGCTTGGGAAGGTCCCGAAATCCGGACAGCTGGAGGTCACCTAGTAACGCCGGCAGGAATCTGTACAGCCCAGAGTCGCCATTAACAACCGGATTTACCCCGCAAGCTTCGTAGTCCTACAGCGTTGCTCGAGAGATGTCATCCTTGGTATGGGACTTCTTAAGCCTCCATGGTTGCATTCATCGACCTGAGAACAAAGTCGATAACACTATCCACGGAAAAAGCCCTACCGCCGTGCACGCCGCCAAGAAACGACGCCTTGAATGTGCTGGAAGAACAAGTCACCATTCCGCCTCGCTCAAGCGTCATCATTTCCGTCGGCACTCCGAAATCAGAACACTTCGAAGGCGTCGTTGAAGGCAATCAGCACCTGTTGGTAAACCGCGATATTTCGCGTCGCAAGAGGAATCGCTGAGCTGCATGAGGGGAGAGCAACAGTTATGCTCACGAATTTCAGCAATGAGTACAAACACGTGAGCAAAGGCACGACAGTCGCTTATATCCAGGAAATTGTGGAAGCCACCAGTGCTTTCACCCTCAGCGAATCTACCGATCCGACTCCAACGAACCAAGCTCCTCAACCAAGTTTCGACGTGAACCAGAGCCTTTCCGAAGTGCAAGCAAGACGAGCTCAAATCTCTGCTTCTACAATTCAAGGACTGCTTTTCGTCGTCTTCCAGAATCAGACAAACCCCAGTCGCAAAACATCGCATAATAACAGAGGAAAATTCAAGACCACTCCGTCAGAGCCCGTACCGAATTTCGACGCGAGAACGCGAAGCCGTTAAGCAACAAGTCGACGAAATGCTACGTGACGACATCATCCAGCCTTCCAAGAGTCCTTGGACGTCACCCGTGGTTTTAGTAAAGAAGAAGGACGGAACCCTACGTTTCTGCGTTCGATTATCGCCGCCTAAACAAAATCACGAAAAAGGACGTGTATCCTCTCCCACGTATAGACGACGCCCTGGATCGACTCCACAGCGCGAAGTACTTTTCGTCGATGGACCTCAAGACCGGCTATTGGCCAAATAGAGGTCGACGAGAGAGACCGAGAGAAGACTGCCTTTATCCACACCAGACGGCCTCTTCGAGTTCAAGGTAATGCCCTTCGGTCTTTGCTCGGCGCCTGCGACGTTCCAACGTGTAATGGATACCGTACTGGCAGGCTTAAAGTGGCAGACTTGCCTTGGGTACTTGGACGACGTCGTTGTGTTTTCTTCAAACTTCGACGAACATCTCCGGCGTCTTCAGGCTGTACTTCAAGCAATCAAGACCTCCGGCCTCACCCTCAAGCAAGAAAAGTGCCGCTTCGCGTACGAGGAACTTCTGTGCTTGGGCCACGTCATCAGCAAATTTGGAGTGCGTCCTGACCCACGGAAAGCAGCTGCCATCGCTGCCTTTTCGCCGATTTCTTGGTTTGTGCGCCTATTACAGACGCTTCGTCAAGGAATTTTCGCGCCTTGCCGAGCCACTAACTCAGCTCACGAAGGCCGACGTGGAATTCAGGTGGGAAACGACCCAGGTTGAAGCATTTCAGCAACTCAAACGACGCCTGCAGACGCCTCCGATACTGTATATATATATATATATATATATATATATATATATATATATATATATATATATATATATATATATATATATATATATATATATATAAAAACGGGTGCACGTACGAGAAAGCAATATTTTTATGCCTTACGTTTCGGCCGTGGCACGGCCTTCGTCATGATGAACACTCAAGAACACTCAAGATTATTCCAGAGCCTGCGCGACGACTAGTGATAAGGCTAGAATGTTCGACGCATGCTTTATAAAAGCCGGCGCGTTCCAACGAAGTTCAGTTGATCGACGGCCGACGCTCTGTTCGCCGCTATCAGTGCCAGTGTGTATTGCTGTAATCTGACTTTCCGTTTACCGGCCACAAGTTCGGCCCAAATAAACAGTTTCACTTTGAACCTACCGACTGCTGCCTTCGTCGACGTCACGACCACGTGACATCTGGTGGAGGTGCTTCCCGGTCCATGTACCGAACGCCCCCCCTCCAAGCGCGAGCCAAGCCCACACCGCCAAGGGGACACCGACGTGGACGCTGAGCAGCGAGCCAGCCGCAGGCGACAAGGTCTCCCACCAGAATACGGACCCCTACCCGACAAGATCCGGACCACGGCGACGAAGACAACGAGCCCGATGACGACCGCAGTGCCCCCCGCGGCAATCGTGATGCAGCCACCCAGAGAGCCGCCGACGTTTCACGGATCTCCAAGTGAAGACCCCGAAACCTGGCTTGAGACATTCGAAAGGGTGTCAACATTCAACAACTGGGACGCCGACGACAAGCTGCGCCACGTATACTTTTACCTAGACGACGCAGCTAGGACCTGGTTCGAGAATCGCGAGTCCACTCTTCGAACCTGGGACATCTTTCGCGGCACATTTTTGGAAACGTTCACGAGTGTCGTCAGAAAGGAAAGGGCTGCAACCTTGCTGGAGACACGGGTGCAACTTCCTAACGAAAGCGTCACTATATTCGCGGAGGAAATGACCCGGCTCTTCCGCCACGCTGACCCCGCCATGTCCGAGGAAAAGAAGGTGCACTTCTTGATGCGGGGGGTTAAGCAAGACCTGTTTGCCGGCCTTGTACGCAACCCGCCAAAGACTGTCACGGAATTTGTCTTGGAGGCCACGACGATCGAGAAGGCGCTGGAGATGCATACTAGCCAGTACAACCGCCGCATTCCCTCGACGACCTACGGGGAGGTTCAAGCGCTATATCCCGACGACCTGCACGACACCATCAGAGCAATCGTTCGGGAGGAGCTGCGCAAACTCTTGCCAACTTCGTAGCCTCAGGTGGAGCCGATCACCGACGTTGTGCGCCAGGAAATCCGGCAAGTTCTTGGAGCACCTGAACCAGCGCAGCGTGAGCCACAAGCGATGAGCTACGCTGCCGCAGCTCGTCGTAACGCTCCCCCGCCGCGCCCACGTGAAGACTTCGCACCACCGCAGTTCCGCCGCCAGACTTTGCCGCCACCGCCACCGACGCCATACCGTCCACCCACCGGCCAGCGTTCCGCTCCGAGGAAGACCGACGTTTGGCGCGCCCCTGACCACAGCCCCCTGTGCTACCACTGCGGAGAAGCTGGCCACACCTATAGCCGTTGCCAGTACCGCCAGATGGGCCTACGCGGTTTCGCCGTCAACGCGCCTCGTCCACAGCGGGGTGAACGACCGCAAGATATCGCCGACTACCTCGCAGGAGCTCAGTGGACGCCCCGACGACCTTCCCGCTCACCGTCGCCCGGCCGCTACATGTCACCGCACCGCCGGCAGTACACTGGCCCAAATCGGGGCCGGTCACCTAGCCCGTACCCGGGAAACTAAGGGCAGCAACCGATGGAGGTGCGTTTGCTGTTCGACGAAATGCCGAAGATCCTCCGCGGCCGCCGACGACGACAACGCGACGAGACCTGCGCAACACGACGCGAAGCAGACGAAGCCCTACCGATGAAACCTCGCGGACCGAAGAAAACCTGACGACGCAGCATGGAAGCACCACAACATTTCGACGCAGCCGTGCTCCGACGCCGCGACCCAACCGCAACGCACGACGACGAACCAGCGACCTCGACGTAATATTCGACGGGCACAACGTCACCGCTCTCGTCGACACTGGAGCCGACTATATTCCGTCGTCAGTGGGTCTTTCGCAACGAAGTTGAAGAAAGTAAAGACTGCTTGGCAAGGCCCTGAAATCAGGACCGCTGGGGGTCATTAATAACGCCGGCCGGTGTCTGCACCGCAAGAGTGACCATCAATAACCGGACTTATCCCGCCAGCTTTCTAATTCTGCAGCACTGCTCCAGGGATGTGATACTGGGGATGGACTTCCTAAGTCAACACGGCGCCGTCATCGACCTGAGGTCAGAGTCAATAACACTGACTTCAGAAAAAGCGTTGCCACCCCACACGTCACCGGAGAATCATCCCTTGAATGCAGTGGCGTAGCCAGGGGGTGGCACACCGGGCACGTGCCCCCCCCCCCCCCCCCCGAAATTTTTTTCGCCATGGCGTACATAGCGAAAAATGGCCATTTCAAGGAGGTGCCCTCCCCGAAATCAAGAAGGTGCCCCCCCCCCCCCCCCGAAAAAGATTTCCGTTGGCACCGAAATACCCGCTAACCTTGAAGGCGTCGTCGAGGGCGATCAGCACCTGCTTGTGAACCGTCAGATTTGCGTCGCAAGAGGCATCGCCGAGTTGCGTGACGGTAAAGCAAAGGTAGTGCTGACAAACTTCAGCCACGAATATAGGCACCTCAACATTGGTACGACGGTCGCCTACATCGACGAATGCGTGGCCGCCAGCAATGCTTTCACCCTCTTCGATGATGCCGAACCTGTTTCGACGAATCGAGGTCCCGAACCAGATTTCGACGTCAATCCGAGCCTCCCAAAGCAGAAGCAAGACCAGCTCAAAAATCTGCTCCTGCAATTCAAGGACTGCGTCTCATCGTCGTCAACAATTCGACAGACCCCAGTCGCCAAACATCGTATCATAACTGAAGAAAGTGCCCGACCAGTCCGTCAGAGCCCGTATCGAATTTCGACGCGAGAACGCGAAGCCGTAAAGAAGCAAGTCGACGAAATGCTACGCGACGACATAATCCAGCCGTCAAAAAGTCCCTGGGCGTCTCCCGTCGTGTTGGTGAAGAAGAAGGACGGGACGCTACGTTTCTGCGTCGACTATCGTCGCCTGAACAAGATCACGAAGAAGGACGTGTACCCCCCTTCCACGGATAGACGACGCCCTGGATCGACTCCACAACGCGAAGTACTTTTCGTCGATGGACCTGAAGACGGGCTACTGGCAAATCGAAGTCGACGAGAGAGACCGAGAAAAGACTGCCTTTATAACACCAGACGGCCTGTTCGAGTTTAAGGTCATGCCTTTTGGTCTATGCTCGGCCCCTGCGACCTTCCAACGCGTTATGGATACTGTATTGGCCGGCTTGAAGTGGCAGACTTGCCTTGTGTACTTGGACGACGTCGTTGTGTTTTCCTCGAACTTCGACGAACACCTGCGGCGCCTTGAAGCTGTACTTCAAGCAATCAAGACCTCCGGACTCACCCTCAAGCCAGAGAAGTGCCGCTTCGCGTACGAAGAACTTTTGTTCTTGGGCCACGTGATAAGCAAATCCGGAGTACGCCCCGAACCGCAAAAGACAACCGCCATCGCTGCGTTCCAGCCACCCACCGACAAGAAGGCCGTGCGGCGATTTCTCGGCTTGTGTGTCTATTACAGGAGGTTCGTTAAAAACTTCGCCCGCATCGCCGAGCCTCTCACTAACCTCACCAGGACCGACGTCGAGTTCAAGTGGGAAACACCGCAGGAGGAAGCATTTCAAGAACTAAAACGACGCCTGCAAACGCCTCCGTTGCTTGTGCATTTCGACGAACACGCCGAAACAGAAGTGCACACCGACGCGAGCAGCGTAGGACTCGGCGCCGTCCTTGTGCAGAGGACGGACGGACTGGAAAGGGTTATCAGTTATGCTAGCCGGTCGCTATCAAAGGCAGAGGCCAACTACTCCACAACAGAAAAGGAGTGCCTTGCCATCATCTGGGCTACATCAAAGTTTCGCCCCTACCTTTACGGCAGGCCCTTCAAAGTTGTGAGCGACCACCACGCCTTGTGTTGGCTAGCTAGCTTGAAAGACCCTTCTGGTCGCCTCGCACGGTGGAGCCTGAGACTTCAAGAATTCGACATTACCGTCGTTTACAAGTCCGGAAGAAAACACTCTGACGCCGACTGCCTGTCTCGTGCCCCCGTCGACCCACCGCCGCTGGACGACCAGGATGATGACGGCTTCCTGGGAACCATAAGTGCCGACGACTTCGCCGAGCGACAGCGAACGGACCCGCAACTCAGGAGCCTTATCGAATACCTCGAGGGCAAGAGCGCCACTGTTCCGAAGGTATTCAAGAGACGACTGGCGTCGTTCTTCCTGCGAAACGGAGTCCTCCTAAAGAAGAACTTCTCGCCCCTTCGAGCCAAACACCTTCTCGTGGTCCCGTCAGCAATGAGACCAGAAGTCCTCCAGGCCCTACACGACGACCCGATGGCTGGACATCTCGGTGTTTCCCGCACGATCGCAAGAGTACAGGAAAAGTACTACTGGCCGCGCCTTGCCGCCGACGTCGCCCGCTACGTAAGGACGTGCCGAGACTGTCAGCGACGGAAAACACCGCCAACAAGACCAGCAGGCTTGCTTCAGCCGATCGAGCCTCCTCGGCGACCGTTCCAGCAGATCGGGATGGACCTCCTGGGGCCGTTCCCAACGTCGACTTGCGGAAACAAATGGATCGTCGTAGCCACCGACTACCTCACCCGCTACGCCGATACAAAAGCCCTGCCCAAAGGCAGTGCCGCCGAGGTAGCCAAGTTCTTCGTTGAGAACATCGTCCTTCGACACGGCGCCCCAGAGGTTCTCATCACCGACAGAGGCACGGCGTTTACGGCTGACCTAACGCAGGCGATCTTACGATACAGCCACACAAGTCACCGCCGGACCACCGCGTACCACCCAAAGACCAACGGCCTGACCGAGCGTCTAAATAAGACCATCGCCGACATGCTGGCCATGTACGTCGACGTCGAACACAAGACGTGGGACGCCATCCTTCCGTACGTGACCTTCGCATACAACACGGCCGTGCAAGAAACGACGCAGATGACGCCATACAAGTTGGTCTACGGACGGAGCCCGGCAACGACACTCGACGCCATGTTACCAAACGTGACCGACGAGGAAAACATCGACGTGACCGCCTACTTACAGCGCGCCGAAGAAGCACGACAGCTCGCCCGCTTGCGGATCAAGAATCAGCAGACGACTGACAGCCGCCGCTACAATCTTCGACGACGCTTCGTGGAATACCAGCCCGGCGACCGCGTTTGGGTGTGGACGCCCATACGACGACGTGGACTTAGCGAAAAACTTCTGCGACGATACTTCGGACCGTATAGGGTGCTTCAACGTCTCGGCCCACTCGACTATGAGGTTGTCCCCGACGGCATTTCGAACTCTCAACGGCGGCGTGCGCGACCTGAAGTCGTCCATGTCGTGCGCCTCAAGCCGTTTTACGCGCGGTAGTGGACCTAAGGACTGTAATTTATTTCATTAGACTTTCTTGCTTGTGCGTATTGTTTATTCAACTTTCTTGATTTATTGTCGTTATTTATTGTTGCATGTATTTTTTCCATGTGTTGTGTTCTAAGCATCGGGACGATGCCTTTTCAGAAGGGGGGCATTGCCACGCGCGTTTCTTTTACTGCATTCGGTTTCCGCCCACAAAGACTATCAGCAGTGCTCGGCGCAGACCGCGCCTTATTGTTCCAGAAGCTTCTCGGTTGTAGTAGATCGTTTTGTTAAGATTGCACGCAAGACGGTAACACTCAAGATTATTCCAGAGCCTGCGCGACGACTAGTGATAAGGCTAGAATGTTCGACGCATGCTTTATAAAAGCCGGCGCGTTCCAACGAAGTTCAGTTGATCGACGGCCGACGCTCTGTTCGCCGCTATCAGTGCCAGTGTGTATTGCTGTAATCTGACTTTCCGTTTACTGGCCACAAGTTCGGCCCAAATAAACAGTTTCACTTTGAACCTACCGACTGCTGCCTTCGTCGACGTCACGACCACGTGACAATATGCTAAAATTTCTATGACCAGATATACCTTCTTAACGAACATGAATGGCAGGTGGACACATGAAAATTATATGAATTTCACGTACAACCTTCATTTACATGCCGCGCTCATGGTGGGCTCGCGGCTGGTTGGCCATGGTTTGATATTGACCAAAATTGGTATTGCGTGAGGTGAGTGTACGACGAACATGAATGAAGGGTGAAAACATGAAAACCTATGGCATGCGTGTCATGATGTTCATGTTGCCATCTCTCATTTATGCTCTTTACATATGCACATAAATGGAAAAGAAAGGATGGAGGGTGCGTGGGCTCGTATAGGGGTATTCACACGTGGGACGAATGCCTCGGGTGACAAGTAGGTGTCGCGGATCACATGACAACGTCATGAATTAGCGAGCGGGCGTGACCTCCCTGCGCCTCCTCGCAGGAGACGAGGACCTTTCTCCGACAGGAGAAACAATTCCCCGCTTTGGGGGGAGAAAACGGCTTTCCGGGCAGGTATTTGGCGCGCAAAGAAAGGCACTTTTGTTCAGTGCGGACTTGTAACAACCAAAGCGCGTGAAATACGGCTGGCGACCATAATAAATGGCGTAGCACCGTCGGTGTTTCTTTTACGCGCATTCTGCGAAAGGCTGCAGCGCACGTTTCAATAGCCTTTACAAGCCACTAGAGTAGTCTGGGCTCCCCCTCTGTTCGCCTCGTCCGCGTGAGCGGAGGACTTTTGAGGGGAATTCTCCCCACCAGCTGATGTCTGTAAGCTCCGCCTTTATCCCCGCGTGTTTTCTGCTCGTGTGAATACCCTTTATGGGGATAAGGAGCGGTATCACAAACAGACGAGACTCGAGCATTGCTCTCCCCCCCTCTCCCCCCGCCCACCTTGCATCTTTCAAGAACGTAGTCTTTGAAGGAGGAAAGAAAGAAAAGCGCATGTCCTGACGTCATCTCGTTCCTTTTGCATACGTTCTAGCACTGTCTTTCCATCATAAGACGCTTAGCAGTGCCCCCTCATGGGAGACAAATTAGCGCCTTTCTCATGTGCTTCATGAATCATTATATGTCATTAGAACCCCAATCAACTTGCCCACCTGTCTTTTATTCTGCAAACAAAAGCAGTACGTTACGCACGAAGACGCCAAGCCCCGCTTGCCCCCCATTTACACTTTGAAAATAGGCTCCTCCAATTACTTATTTATTAGTGCCCTGAAGGCCCGAAAGCATTACAGAGGGTAGGGGTGCATTTCAGAATGCATAAGAGATTAACAGTTACACGAAGTAAAAACAACGCAAAGAATAAGTTATTAAGGAATAATAGCTAGTATGATATAACAGGAACCCAGTGAGAGTAAGAAGAAAAAATTGCTTATGGTGCAATGTTAGTTATGTGGATTTATTGCGTCTGGTTTGCCGTAAACCTTTCAGTTGTCAGTTCAGCACTTAGTCCTGCGATTTTTTTCTTGAAAATGAATAGTCCTGTTCTTTCTGGGGACTAGAATGATCACGCTGAAGCGGCACCCGCGCCCCCTAACCTTCGAACTCGGCATTCTTGAATTTGGCTGGAATTTGAGCACTTGATGTTCTTTGCAAACAGCAAATTGCCATCTTGTTTTACATGGTCTGCACCGAGCTTTGACCATTCCTCTGGACATACTGGCCGGCTCTCACCGGTGCGCTCCTATGCGCGTTCCTTTTTTGCCTTGCGTCCGTGTTCAGCGTGGTACTCATAGGACTCTCCCCCATTGTAATTCGAAACACTAATATAATATTTCTTGGCGTTCAGCGTCCCAAATAGATGATGTGATGATTAGGGACGTCGTAGTAGACAGCTCCTGAAATATTGACTACCTAGAGGTCTTTACGTGCACCTAACTGTAAGTACACAGGCGTCAAGCATTTTCACCTCCATTGAAAATGCGGCTGGGATTCGAACCCGTTATCTTCGGTTCAGCAGTCCAGCACCTTAACCACTGGACTACCATGGCGGGTGCTATTCAAAACTTTAGAGAGGCATAACCATGCAACCTATAAGGTCATGTTTCCACAATGTTTCATAAGGGGTAAGCGCAGTTCTGCAAAAGACAGTCGCCTCGTATTATTTTCTTTTTGCATCGTCAATGAGCGGTCAATGGACTGGAAGACTATTGGCAGTTTCATGGGCGTTTTTAGAAAAACGTCATAACGTGATGTGAAGCTTTCTTCGTTCACAAGAAGTAGCGTAATTAGGTCTTCGAACGGCAAAGCGTAAGAAAAGACGATTTATTTGGTTCTGCCAAAAACGCACGCACGCGCTTAACCACTGAAAAGAAATGGTGCGTGCGCCATAATGCATGCGAAACGTAACACGACTGAAAACCTAATTTTCCTTGAAGGTCCACTCACCCAATCTTATCTTTAAAGAAAAAATTCTCAATATTGCGAAAATCGCGCTTAATGTTGAATTTCTGTTTATTATAGACACCGAGATGTGCGAGAAATAACTTCCGTGTGTATGTTGAAAGCTATCGCATACATTTTTCAAAGTTGCCTGACACTTGTAATCCCTTTACAAGTGTTATTCTACAACAGTCGTCATTGGTGCTTCCTTCGACATTTATTGTATTACGCAGGCCTAATCGAATATTGCTGATTTTTTAGCCAGAGCACGTCTGGTTGAGGAAAAGTGTTTGATGAGTCTGTGAGTCCGAGTTAGTCCACTTTAGGAAACTTTTGGTGAATATAAGTCCTGCTGCGTTATATTTTCGTTATATTATCGTGAGTCTGACTTTGAGTGAGTCTGACTGAGCAATATTTACGTGTGTCTCAGTCCGAGCGAGTACCGTTGACAAAAATATTGGCGAGTACTAGTACCGAGTGAGTTTGGTTGTATAGAAATTTCGTGAGTCTGAGTGCGAGTGAGTCCGCTTCCGTAAAATTTTGGTGAGTCTAAGTCCGAGTAAGTCCTAAGCGAAAAAAATATATTTATTGAGTGAGTCTGAGTGAGATCCATTTACTTTGCCGACCTATACATCTAGTGAGTGCGTCGACCATCCACCTACTTACCGCAAATGTGGATGTATTCCATTAGAAGCGAGGCAAGCTGTCCCACGACAGCTTTGAAACCGACCTGTTGCTTAAATTCTTAAAAATTGTAGTTGCCAGCAATTTGTCCCTAAAATTATATAGCGTTGTTTATCCGTCTTGTTTTGAAATGAAACTTTGATCCTATCTGCTTCTAATTACAGGAATACGTTTCTGGTTGTTTAATTCATGAGAGAGCCAGAGTGGCCTTGAACGCCACCGCATAAACTCTCGCAGTTTTAGCGGAAGTTACATGCGTTACGGGGGGTAATTATGGCCTATGCTGCAAATATTTTTTTTACTGGACTATGCAATCTAAAATTCTCTTCAGTCCTAGATCATCTGGGGGCGTATATTTTGTACGCTAGTGGAGGCACGCCATCAGAATTTGTACAAATGTGCCGAATTATCAGTCACGTTTGCTTTCGGAAAGCGCTGATCATGAAATCTCATTTTCTGTTTAATGTCACTTCCGAGAAAAGGCATTACCATGCGCCACAAAGGTCATGAGCCCCCCACGTTCAACTCTACGGAAAACACTTGGCCACTACAATATTCCTTAGGTCTGCCGCACTTGTCCAACGTTTTCTGGTGAAATCAGTAATTCAACTCAAATTGTTTTGGTTAGGGGTTTTTATATGACACATAAAATGCGGTTTGTTCAATTGTTATGCCGTTTCCCGCAGTGACGGTGCACCAATTAACATTTCTGCTTATGGAGTAACGGGGAAGGCGTTAGATTTTTTGTAGGTAACGTAGGGCAGTAACGCGTTCCTTTTTTTGTTAGCGTAACGAGTAATGTATTTAGTTACTTTTTTTCGATAGCTCATACAGCAGGGTTTTTTTAGTCTTTCCGGCAAAACGCTATACGCAAAACGCTTCTCGATTACCGGAATACCTGGTGGGAACTGCGCAAGCACGCGTCCGGAAAACATTGTATCGTGTACGAGTACGTGCCACGCACATATGCTCGCCTGCACTGCAGTCTAAAACCTCGTTCAACGTATTCTGAAAGACCTCCGGAGGGGACGCCATTCCAAGCGGTAGTCCAAGGAAACAGTAACGGCCGCAAGGTGTGGCAAACGTTCACATTCTCGACATTTCTTCGTGCAGCCGGAATCTGGCTGCACGTCCACACATGAAACACCTCCCCGAAGGGAATCGTGAGGAAATGCGAATGCATTTCGCGCGCGCTTCACTCCATTTATATATGGTGGTTGTGGCTCGAAAAAGGAAAAGGCGCCTAATTTCTGCAGCCCGGTCGGGAGCACGGCGCAGCGCCTGTTTTTGTTTTGCTTTTGTTCTGTTTTTCCTTCTTTTTTTATTTATTTTTTTTATTCTTTTTTGTTCTTTTTTTTCTTTTTTTTTAATTTTTTTAAATTTTTTTTTCATATATAGCTCCGCCGAGCTCCCGCGATGCGAGCGCCCTCACGCACTTGAAATGCATTCGCATTTAAAACTGGAGATGCGTAAAGCACGCAGCGATGGAGCGGTGTTTCCTACTGGAACATGCCAATCGCTGCTAATGGGCAATGAGAGACAGAAGACTCCGACTGGACACAGAGACCCGCAGTCGGCTTTTAGTTAACGCGCACGCTGCGAATTTTTATTGTTCAACAACGCACAGGAGAAATCTCCCACCGGCACCACCTTGGAGGTCAAGATCCATTGCCATATATACGGGATGGACAGTGAACGGTTGTGCAGCGCGAGCAGTCGGTTTTTTCAACCAAGAAACTCGCTAGCAGACGCTGCCTGCGTCGGCGTCGCGAGGCGAGAGAGGGGGGTAGCGTAGGAGAGGAGAGAGAGGGGGGGCACGCGCATGCGCAGTGGGGGGTGTGGACGCTGTGGGCAGGGATGCCTAGAGGAGGGAGGGGGGAGCGTGTTAGAGGAGAGAGAGGGGGGACGCGCATGCGCAGTGGGAGCGCGGGGAGGGATGCCTAGAGGAGAGAGAGGGGGGAGCGTAGGAGGGGAGAGTGGAGGGGAGGCGCATGCGCAGTGAGGGGTGTGGTTGCCGCGGGGAGGGATGCCTAGAGGGGAGAGAGGAGGTTTTTTATTTATATTTTTTTAAAAGGCTTGCGCATGCGCAGTATGGGTGGTCACGCCGCCCACCACCACCACCGGATTAAGCTTCGCCATAAGATGCTTCACATCTAACACCTGCCGGCGCTTACCTCCTCCTCCTCCTCCGCGGACAACGCTGGACAACGCCGGACAACGCCGGACAACGACGGACAACGCCGGACAACGCCGGATGCCTGACATAGCCCGACTATGAAATGCATTCGCATTTAAAAAAATTGCGCCTGCCAGCCCTGCCTCGATGTCTTCACACCGCGGCGTCTCATAGTACTCTCGCTTCAGGCACTCATTAATTCTGGTATCCATACAAATCCCTAGTTTGCCATTTTTTTTCTAGATTGTAACCAAAGGACTTACCCTGTCCGTGGGCTCTTCCAGTCTACTGATGATGCCTGCCTTGATCATCCTTTCGAGCTCCTCTTTAACGGGCTTCTGCAATCCCAGAGGCACACGTCTCGGCGTTTGGGACGCTTGGAATGGCACCTTCTTGCAACAGCATCCGGCGCTCACACTGGACACACTCCATCCCTTGGAACACATCTCGGTAGGTCTGCACCAGTTGCTCGCTGCTGTTGGTTGTTATCGCATTCACAGATCGTGTGAACAATCACAGCCGCTCACCGGCGTGTAACCCCAGGATGGCTTGACGCCCCTTATTCACAATGAATAAGTCTGTGTCCGCGACTTGGTCACGCATTGCTGTCTTGAGTGTCGCGATTCCCAGGAGGTTGATGACTGCACCGTCATATGATCGAAGCACCGATGCGCTGGCCTTGAGCTGTACAGCTGTCAGTACGGTTAACACGAACGGTTCGACGCGTGGCACCTTCTCCCTTCGACCGACGTCAGCGCCGCCAAGCGCTGGACGCGGTATGTTTGTTGCAACTGACGATAGATAGGGCGCGCGTCGATTTCGCTAGTAAATTTCTGTTTCACTTCTCCCTGACCGTCGGGTCGAATACAATCGTTTGACTGGTACGTTTTCGCCACGTTTCTGTCGTGGCTACGCTCTTGCGCGCGCCCATTAAATTCGTTGTCGTATGCTTACCTCGGACAATGAACTATTGCGTGCGATATCTCCCGCTCCTTTCGAGTTTGAAATCGCAGCTACCGCTCGAAAGAAATGATGCATTGGAAAAACAGAGGAAAGCGTGCCTATACACTTTTCCAACGAATGTTCCCTGGTTACCGCTGAAATCATCTCTAGGGTGATGTAAATACTCGTTACCCCACAAAAATTATCTGCTGAGTCGCGAAGGTCAGCCCTTGCACACTCTTGTGTTAGTGCACTGTGATAGTGCCCCCTTTTTTACTGCAGATGGGGGGGCGTACGCCTCAATGCTCCCTCTTGCATTGAGGCGTACGCCCCCCATCTGCAGTAAAAAAGGGGGTCAACTTGTGGTGTTGCGAATATGTCGATCAAAGCGCCAGCCAGCAATTTTCGGTTGGCAAGTGAGTGTGCCCAATGACTCTTCAGCGAAAAAAAAAATATATATATATATATATGTGCAAGATGCACTTCTCGGTGAAGGCTGCCTTCAACTCTACCACGGATTGGAAAAAGCTGACGGAAAATGGAAAAAGCACCACAAATATCGGAATCGAGCTGTGACGGCGAGCCTGACCGTAGTTACAGCTTTTTGCAGACCATTGTGGATGCAATGAGTGCTGAGAGGAGCTGGTATCCACAAAGGAAGGAATGTTCACAGCACAGACTAGAATAGAAGAGCACAAAAGCTCATCATCGGGTTCCATCCTTCAACATTACAATCGGATTCGTATCTAGTCATATGACTGCGCCAATGAGCAATATGACATTCATAGGTGGCAGTTGGGCACACCTGCTGGAAAGCCAGCAGTTAGGACCCTGTCACCGCAGCTGCTGCAATGCTTTTGTGTTCATTTGCAGCACGGGCAGCAGTAAATGGGCCGGCCTACGACGAAGAATAAGGCGGAGAAGGAGGAGGAATCGAAAGTGGACCACAGGTGGCACAGTAAAGCTGCGTCAGGTTGTATTTCCCTTCAGATGCAGAGACGATGGCACCGCAGAAGCGTCGGTGGAAGGTGCAATGGCGAGCTTGGCGAGGAGGTGTCGCCTTGTTTTGAGGGGTACGGGTGTCAACAGTATGCTACCGAAGCGTTTTTAATGATTTTATGTTCATTATTGCGATTACTTCTTGGTTACACTGTAGTGTATCTTCATTAAGCGCGAGATTTACAGCTACACCAGGGCCAACAAACGATGACATTGGCGCCTGATTTATCGTGGGATTAAGAACTACACCAAGATCCACACAAGAACTAGATTAGCGCAACATTAACCACGCAATTTTTAAGCCCGTAGCTCTTTATAGGCCCCGTTTTTCTTCCGCCCGTAGATCTCATATGGCGTGATCAAGCTTAAAATCACGTGGTCACCCGAGGTCTAAAGCAAGGGTCTATAAAATTCCTCTCACGTGCGGAAAATGCTATATTGGGCAGCCCGGGTCGTTGCATAAACACAAGATTAGGAGAACATGGGTACGTGACAGAGATGCTACAATCACGAGGGCACTTTGCTACTCATTGCGCAAGATGCGGATGTGGTCCCATTTTTAACCAAACGCAGACGTTGGCGCATTGCAGGTCTAGGAGATCACGCGAAATCGTGGAGGCATATTTCATGTTTCAATCCCACACGATCACGTGAGCTCTGCATCTATTGCCCTCAGGGAGGCAGCTTTTCACTTTATTGACAACAGCCAGATTACTAAGACTACACACGCGGAACATCATAGCCCAAAATGCCTTGCTTCCGTGAACAACACGCTGTGACATAGTCCGTGTTATTTTCGATGTTTTCGTGTATATCTTTGACGTGCTCTTGCGAAAATAAACAGTTGAAAGATTGCGCACCACCTGTCCTGTCCTCTTGTTCTCTCACTCCTTTGTGCATTTCGCTCAGCGCAACTACATTACAATGCCGTACCAACTAGCCCAAATTGAAGCTTTGCGACACGGGGGCGGGGGGGGAGGACAGGGGGGGACGAGAGGGGGGGGGGGGCGCAAAGTCAGCCCGATACATTGGCACAGTAGGGAGGGGGGGGGGCGCAGAATCAGCTCCATACAATGACATGAGAGGGAGAGGAGGGTGCTGCGACGAACCTTCGCCCCCCCCTGAAGGGGAACCCTGCGCACGCCTATGCTTATTAGCTGACCACACAAGGCGAACAGTATAGCTCATTCTCATGTTCCTGCTCCAACAACCGCAGAAAAAAATGACAGCATCATCGACAATAATATGCGTCTTTGTTAATCACGAAGTTTTACCGAATTCTAAGACTTCCTTAGCTTTGCTTTGAAGACAAAGTTTTAGGAACACCACACTGGAATCGAAGCTACAAGAATGAAAACATATTAACAGAAACGTTCCCGTAAACAGCAACTAGTTTTACAACAACAATAACTAGCCGCAATAATTATTACTTAGAATTTTGAAGCCCTAATGGGCCAAAGCCAACAAACTGCGCAAGGCAGGCTATTTTGACCGTTAATCTTGTCATAAAGAAGCTCTGCTAACGAGAAGTCTCAGTGGTATGGAGGAGCCGCTTTGACTGCCTATCTGAACATAAATGAGAATTAACAGACAATGGTGCCAAGGAAAGTATAGGAGACGTTATTAGAAGTAATTGTAATGTAAATGTGAAGAAAGGAAAGTGGACGAAAAGATAACTTGCCACCGGCAGGATCCGAACCTGCGACCTTCGAATAACGCGTCCGATGCTCTACCACTGAGCTACGGTGGCGGTCATCCCTCCGTCCACTTTTTAGGGTATATATGTTCATTTAAACGTGGGAGCGTCAGTCAGCGCCGCCTGTTGCCATTACGGCGAGTGTAGAACGCCCTTTTTGCCTATAGGCGTCACGTAGTACGTGATCTTATTACGAGCTGGCAGCTGACCAATAATCCCTCGCATACCACCTGAAGGCATCAAGTCTGCCAGAACGAGACCCTCGGCTATGAACGAAGGAAAGAAGTGTGAACTTAAGGGCTCGTTTACTTTGTGAAACACATTATTAATGAGAATTAACAGACAATGGTGCCACCATTGTCTGTTAATTCTCATTAATAATGTGTTTCACAAAGTAAACGAGCCCTTAAGTTCACACTTCTTTCCTTCGTATATGAACATAAAGCCACTTATTGCGCAGCTCCGGAGCGCGGGGACCGTCTGTGTACTACAAAAGGTGTAGTCTGCGCACTGCTCGACGCATACTTGTTTTCCGGAGTCCACCAGGCGTACCGATATGCGACTGGGTCACTTCGATTGCACATCTGGGTGTTTGCCAACCCTGCCACCCTTCCGTCGGCTGTTCTCATGGCGCACTTTTGTGATTTTTGTTTGCGTACGCGGGAGAGTGGTGTCTGTCAAATAAATTGTGATTTGTTTGATATGTGAGGCCTCCGTCTGCACTGATTTGACTACGGATGGGGCGCAGCAAGCCCATAACTACAACAGTTAACAGAGCAAGAGGATAAGTCTTTGAATATACGCCTGCAAAATTACTTACGAACCTAGTGCTATTTTTGTGAGAAGCCATTGTGCGATTCGCCTCTTATTAAACTGATAAAGTTTATACAGCTTCTGGATTGTTAACTCCCTAATGCGCGAATGACGTTCATACCAGAGTCAGCCTGCTCAGAAGAACGCTGTGCATAATTAATGAGCGCGCTTTAACGTCACAAGGGTGTCGTTCAAGTTCCAGATAATCCATTGAGTTCTATTCTTTGTGACAAAGATCAAATGCTCTGACATTCGCGCTCTACCAAAAAAAAAGGAACATCAGAATGGCGAGAAAGAATTCACAGCAAGGACAAACCACTTGGGTTTAACCATAAGATATACAAATGTCCGACACTTGCAATTAGTAGTTGCGCTAAAAGTAACAATATCAGGTTTTTTCGAGCCTGCGACAGAAATTTGGGTAACTCTTGAGGCACGCGATAAGTTTTCGAACAGCGGTACTGCTTAAGCTTCACAAAACCCCGCGTGGCGTTTACAGAAAATTATCATCACCCTGAACGGCCTCTACCTTATATGGTATACAAAAACAGCCATTTGGGCTAGTAGGTATTCCTTCGTGTTAATGCGAAAAATTGGGACCACTAACAAAGAGGTACAAAAGAAAATATAATCCACGCATCTCTACGAAGTGAATCATGACAAGTGGGCGAAGCTCTGGGTATCGTATCGGTCAGTAACCGTACGTTACCCGAGCGTTGCCCCATATAAGGCAAATTGAGTGACATAAAGTATATATAGAAATGTAAATTTAGTTCGCGTTCCAGTCGTCTTAGGCAATTCAAGGAGGATTTAGAAAATTGCTGGAGGGAAGGATATGCCTCGAAAGTGAATCCAAGAACCCGCCATCTTACCGGTGGCAATATACCATTTTAATATGGGTAATTTATTGGGGCATATAGTGCTAGACGTGCGCCTTTGTGTTACAAGTTTCTTTGAGAAGCCTCAACATCTAGGTACACTTTAGTTGAGACCAACTTATCAATACTCTTCTTTGTTTGCCAACCAAACAATACGGCTAAAGGTTGTGAACCAAACAATATGGCTAGTCGAACGTTTCGTTCGCTAAACTTCGCGTCGTCTAAGTAGCATCATGTTCTATTGTATAATCCATAGCAAATTTAACCCTTCGCTCTTTGTTCTAGTCCTTCCATTATTGTCTTCGATCGTAATATTACGGTAAACAGGCATTATTGGGCTCTGCAATCCGTGTGCGTGTTTTCTTTTAGCTTTTCTCCAAAAGAAAAAGAAATCTCCTTGGTAGCACTCTGCAACACGAACGCATAACAGCATATATCTAGTGCAACGCCTGGTGAAAAAAAAGGGCAAAATTAGCTGGTATGGACCAGTAGCGTAGCCAGAAATTTTTTTCGGGGGGGGGGGGGGGGTTCAACCATACTTTATGTATGTTCGCGCGTGCGTTTGTATGTGTGCGTGCATATATACGCAAGCAAAAGTGAAAAATTTCGGGGGGGGGGGAAGGTTTGAACCCCCCCCACCCCCCCCCCCCCCTTGGCTACGCCACTGGTATGGACAAAGGTGCGTAGTTCCAGGCTGCACTGCTTGGTGACCAAAGCATAAGCTTGATTACTTTTTGAGTTGACGCAATTCGTACATGTGTGTAAGTCTGCTGAACGTAACACTATTTCTCTGTATTTGTTTCTTCAAAAGTAACCGGACACATTTCACGGGTGAGGTTGTTTCAGGAGTGTTAAACTATAGCACGTAAGAAAAATATGCTCACATAATGTGTATTTCGTTATATCAGTGTTTCCCGCTGTGTTTGATGAATGAGCGTGTCATGAAACTAAAAAAATCATACTTTTTCAGGGGCTCCAAATCGTCGATGAAGTAGCTGGAGCTCCGAACACGTCAGGAAAAATCGAAACACGCCAATGCGCTGTAAACTGTTGTCAGATTCAAGTTTCCCGCCTTACTTTCTGTGATATTTTAAACCTACAGCAATAAATAGATTTTTTGCCAAGTAAGTTCATGATGTGAAGGAGCTGAAATGACGTAGTTATGGCAACGTAAACATAAAATCTAAGGACTAACTTCGATAAATTATATAAAAACATGCACGGTAATTCCGGCACGTAATAGATTCCTGGTGGCGTTTGAAATTAACAACTCTAGAAGAAAATTACTTCAACTTTCTAGCCAGGAAACGTGTTATGCATCAACGCCATGTCACTAAACATAGGATGAAGGAAAGAAGTGTAAATTTAAGGCTTCTTTTTTCTTTGTTAGATACAATATTATTCAGACGTAACAGATAATGGTGCCAAGGAAACCATAGGGGATCTTATTAGAAGTAATTGTAATGTAAATGTGAAGAAAGAAAAATGAACGAGAAGGTAACTTCCCACCGGCAGGGACCGAACCTGCGACCTTGGAATAACGTGTCCGATGCTCTACCACTGAGCTACGGATGTAGAGCATCGGTGGTCTACTACCACTGAGCTACGGTGGTCTACTTTATATTGGATATATGTGAATTTAAACGTGGGAGCGTCAGTCAGCGTCAGTCTCATTAATAAACATAGGAGGAAAATTTAAAATTTCCGTAGGGGTAGAATGCCGTTTAAGCATCGCTTAGGGAACGAAAATTGTACTCCAAGTTCTTTTCAAGACTGTGCTTTTCAAGAGTTGCATATACTTCCGTTCAGTCCGTCTTCACGTAGACGACTCCTCGCCCTTTCAGAGGTGAGCGGGGAGATTTAGCCGAAATACTGTGAAAGATGAAAAGCGTGACAGAAAAAAACAACTACGCATTTTATCGGACCACTGTTTTGAACAGAATTTGGGGGGTTAAGAGCGTCATCCTGAAGCGCCCCCCCCCCCTCCCTCCGGGCAAAATTTCTGGCTACGTCATCGTACATGCATGAGGTGCTAAAAATAATTTTGATCGAGTACTCTATCAGGTTGTGCTAGGAATAATAACGCGGGATAAAGGCGGAGA
Source organism: Rhipicephalus appendiculatus (assembly GCA_030522465.1). Lineage (NCBI taxonomy): Eukaryota > Metazoa > Arthropoda > Arachnida > Ixodida > Ixodidae > Rhipicephalus > Rhipicephalus appendiculatus. The sequence goes on along the minus strand of JALIZH010013914.1, from coordinate 8,485 downwards.
GAACGTTCAATAGTTGCACGCGTATATATATATATATATATATATATATATATATATATATATATATATGTATATATATATATATATATATATATATATATATATATTCGTGGCCCTATCGTACCATAATAACTTGAGACAAATGTTAGCAAGATTGATCAGGTCTGGAATAATTAAAGAACACCACGTGAGACTCATACTATTGTTTCTTTATTTAGCAGCCATTTGTCGCGAGTACATCCCTCGTCTGACCGCTATATAAATCTAGCGTTGTCGGGGGGTACTTACACAGGCCTGTAGGAGAAGACAACAGCGAGCATCATGTGTCGCACTACGCTGGTCATCGCCATCCTGCTGGTGGCTTTTTTTGCAAGTACACTAGGTAAGCCGCACACTTCCTGACTGCCAGTCTTCGGTTGAGTCTGTCAAAATCGTGCATTTGAGTTGACTTTTAGCACGAAATTTTTGATCCTCTGATCGAGAAACAAGTTGACAAGATGGCCATTTTAATAGCGACAATCTGGTAACAGTCACAACCAGCCGCAGTACTCACACCTTAGCAATGGTCAGTAAGAAACGTGTAAAAAACCAGGAAACTGCGCAATGGGCAGTATGTTGACCTCTAATGACCAAAACGTGCATACTTTCAGGGCACTTTTATTTGAGATTAATAGCGGCTTCTCTGCCATTTCCCAGAATGTTAGTCATATGGCCATTGCTCCGCAAACGAATAGCCTTAGAGAAAAAACACTTGAAGCAGCTTGAGTGACCTAACGTCGTGAAGAATGGTTAAGCAGTGGAGCTGGTAATATCAAAATGCTATTACGTTGCGTCAGTTTGCTCTGTAGTAGCTTTGTCACCATGGACGCTCTTCAACCTGTACTTGCGACATTCATTCACTAAAGCGGCTTTAAACTTCAAATTCATAACGTTTACTTGACTGGAGGTGAGTAGCGGCGCTTCCCGACGATTTTACGTGTGGCAAGCGAGAATAGCTGGGCTGACACTTTTATTTTAAAGCATTGCTAGAAGGGCCCCCATAGCAACAATACAGCGGTTTATTGTAGCAACACCACTGGTTATACCATAGTGGCAAGACATTTTTAACAGTAGACTTGCTTGAGCCGACCGTTCGTCCGTTTAGAGCGATCAGAAATGATGATCATCACGAACTAGCACGTGCTTTCTACGCCCGCTTCATCTTCTGTTTCACTCCCAGAACACGTGCGCCGATTTGTCGGGCGGGGGATGCAATATCGCCCGCCGGACGAACACACATAGTACAGAGAAAGAGTATAAAGAAAGAAAAAAGAAAGAAAGAAAGATAAAAGAAAGGAAGAAAGTAAAAAAAAAGGAATTCCTTGACGAAAAGAATTTCTTGGCCAGGCGGGATTCAATCCGACGTTTCAAAGGTGAGCGTCGTAACCACTCAGCTACACCACAGACGCTAGCACAGCATATACCATAGCCTTGTATAGTGTAGTATAGCAAGGGGGGAGGAAAACAAAAGTGAGGGTGAGGAGGTGGGAGGGAAGTAAAGCATAGCATAGAAATAAGGATACAGAGAAGTAGTCAGAAACAAAAGGAGGAAAGAGAAAGGGAAGAGATAAAGGCGGGGAAGAAACAAATAACGAGAGAGAGAGAAAGATAGAAAGGGGGAGCATGAAATACAGACAGAGGTAAAGTAAGGAGAAGTGAGCACGACAACACTTTGCTGAGCTCACCAAAGCCTTTGACGGGTAGGCACCTACCGGGACTGAAGTTGAGCCTAAGCCAAAATATAACTCAGCCAAGCCCCGTTATTTCGGAGTGACATGGTTGGTAATGCCTCGCAAAAAAACTTAGCAAATGAGAATTTCCTGGCAAAATTTAGCGAAACCAAGCATCACCCCGCAAAAATTAGCGGAACAAAGCATCACCTCGCAGAATTGACCAAAACCAGGCATAACCTCACAAATGCCAGAACCAGCAAAATGCGGAAGAGATCCGATGTTTTTCCTAGCACTGCGCCACTTGTTCAAGCAACGCTTAATTTTTTAGATGCGAAGCATCTTATGCTCGGGGCTATGTCCGTCCCTCCCGCGTCCGTCCCGCTTCCCGCGTCCGGCCACTTTCATGAAGTAGGGAAGCACCCACTATGCGAACCAGAACACTGTAGTACAATATAAGGCCGACAACCACCACTACAGTCACCAGAGTCATGGCCGAGAGCACAGAGAGGCTGCTTAACAATAGCTAGGCAGGTGGTGTGTGTCGCCCAGGTTGACTCCATTCCTCGATGTTGCTTGCATGTGTTTGGGGGGGGCTTAGTCCGTCTCTCCTTCCCGCGTCCCACACCACCACAGCGCATGCACGTCTCCCCTCTCTCCTACGCTCACCCCCTTTCTCTCCTCCAGGAATACTCTATTCTACGGAGCGGCGCCCGCGTCCCGCGTCCTACACCCCGATAGCGCATGCGCGTCCCCTCCCCCCTCTCTCTCCTCTCCTAAGCTCACCCCCTTTCTCTCCTCTAGGAATCCTCTACTCTACGGAGCGTCCCACACCCCGACAGCGGATGCGCGTCCCCTCCCCCTATCTCTCCTCTCCTACGCTCACCCCCTTTCTCTACTCTAGGAATCGTCTACTCTACGGAGCGGCGCCCGCGTCCCACAGCGCATGCTCGTCCTCTCCCCCTCTCTCCTACGCTCACCCCCCTTTATCTGCTGTAGGAATCCTCTACTCTACGGAGCGGCGCCCGCGTCCGACATCCCGACAGCACATGCGCGTCCTCTCCCCCTCTCTCCTACGCTCACCCCCTTTCTCTACTCTAGGAATCCTCTACTCTTCGGAGCGGCTCCCGCGTCCCACACCCCCACAGCGCATACGCGTCCCCCTCTCTCTCTCTCCTCTAAGAATCATCTACGGATCGGCGCGCGACAGGTGGTGCGACAGCTGCATAACCCGCTGGGCGCACCACGGTAGTTCCGCGGTATGAAAATGACGGAGCGCGCCTCATTCTCTCTCCTGTGCAGCGCCGCGATGAGAGCCCGGGCCGCTGCCGCGAAACGAGAGCGGCGACGTTTCTCCCGCTGCTTCGCATCCACACATGGTTCCCTTTAGTGGTAGATGGGGAAGTTTTTTTTTTTCGTTGATACACAAGTGTTGAATATACACCTTTATTCTACAACAAGTGTAACAATGATATCGTAATTGCGTTAGAAGTAATACATACGCTCCATGCACATTTCTGCCGTCACCGTCATGTTTTTTATAAAGTCCCAATTTATAACATCGCCCTACGCGTCGTATGTTTTATGTGCGAGTGAAAGCGCGCGAGCGCTGCCGACCAACGCGGCTCAAGCAGGGATGAAGTAAGCCGGCAGTCTCCGTTACGCGAAAGGCTCGTGGAGATAGAAGGCCGAGGAAGCGCTTCTTGCACACAGCAGGAAATCCCTTAATATGACGGATAGGTCGCGACCATAAGTATAGGTTGCAGTGTTCCATTGTCTAGGCATGCTAGTACACCTAGTATTGTCTTCGACGATGTCAGGGTTACCATTATTCACTCAGGTTTTAAAAAAAATATCACGATAGGCAAGCCAGGCAATCCTGCATAATTCACGAATTTAACGCCTTTAGTTAGACATGAATGAAAACATTGCGAAAGTCAGGTGTCGTACGTGGGCCACAGAAAACATTAGCTACTATTACAATACTCCCTGAGACGAAATATGAGCGCATCAGCACACGCGGTTTCATTTTGCGATACAATGAGGCAGATAACTTGACAGGCATGTACGTACGCGCCCTAAAATATCAAAGTTTAATTGGTTCTGCGGCGCGCATTCAAGGTCTTCTCGGAGCAGCGCTTTTGGATGTCGCCGTTGAATACGGGAGCTAACAGAGATTGGTGCAGACGCTTGGAATAGCTGGGATCTATACACATTTTGTACAGGAATATGATTACTCTGCGGAATGACCGCAGATGCACGTCGTTTCGGCATACAGCCAATTGTACGCACTCTGCGACCCATATGCCAGGTGTGTTATGCAGGATCGCCCAAGTTTCGCGAAACTCGGAATCTTTCCGAGCTCTGGCGACACCTTCTTTTGAACGAGCTAAAAGTACGAAAATGTCCAGTCCAGCTCTCAGCGTGCACCGCGTTCCGCTGGATACGATAGCGGGCGGAGTCGCGTGAGGGGCGGACGATAAAGTTGGGTAGTGCCTTCGAACCAGAGGCATGTTCTGTCATTTGTTTGTTGTTCCACTGAGTACAGAAGTGTACCCATAGGAAGAAAAGTGTCGAAAAGTTTTACTAACAATATTTTTTTAAAGGTACGTGCTGTTTAAATTCATTTTAAGCGTTTATTGTCTGTTCTAACTATCCTTTAAAACGAACTGCACCGTGGCCTCTGACATTAGATCCAGCCAAGCGCCTTACAACAACGTGCGGCCGGAGCTAATCAGCAAGGCCACGTGTATAATCATCATGGTCGGCCTCTGTATTCTAGCGCGGTGCTCGGCGGGCGCGCGCATTGTCTGCTCGCTCACCGAGAACGTGCACCGGCTGATTAGCTAATTAGCTAGGTGGTATAACTTCCTAATTAAGTCACGACATGCTATGACAAATCTAATTAAGCCATGTCATGCTAAGACCGAGGTAATGGATCCATATCTTACTAAGACCATGGTAATGAAGCCATGTCAGCTAAGAACGAGCTAATTGAAGAGCGAGCTAAAAAACGTTAGTCTGATTCGGACCTCACTCATTCATACCATGATACTTCGGATCGTGTAGATTATAATTATGCTAACTAGCCCCGTCAGAACCAGGACATTCCTAATAAAGCTTTACTTAATATAGTGATAATAAAACAAGAGGGATTAAGACAGAATCATTCGATACCTCGTTAATTAAGACCTAGCTAATACCATGACAATTGAAACCGAGCTCACGCGACCTTCACTTTCAAGTAGACCAAGCAGGTTGAGTAGACGTTGAGCCACATAAAAAGCTGGAAGAAGCTAGGTGATGACAAGCTCCTCTGGTGGCTCCAGCGTTGCACAAGTGGGGCAAGCTGACCAGATAGCATCAACCGCATGAAACGTTTGACAGTCATACCGGCACTGGGAGTCACGAGTTGAACTGGCGTCTTCTCAGAATCAACTAGTCTGTAGCCGAGTTCGCATGTCAATCAGTTTGATTCAACAACGTCCGCCCACCGCGTTTACGCTGGCAGAAGAGCAGTGCCCACGCCGCGTCGCTAGCGGGCGGCACGATTCACCTATGAGGCGATTCGCACCGACCATGCACACACGCACGAAGAACTAATGGTTATTTCATTACATGGCTGCGATGTCTGATACTCAACTTCACCGAACTCACAACGTACCACCCGCGGTCGTGTCGCCGCCATGAAGCAAGCACTCCTTGTGGCATTTGCGGTGAGGAAATGTTACTATTAAGTCAAAAGCGAAAGCCTTTAATGTATCATGCTCACGTCCGTCCGTCCGTTCCTCCGTCCGTGCCCTGTCCCGGTGCCAGGTGGCCGCCTGGGCGCACCAACGGACGCCTGTCGCGTCGGTCGCGCCTCCCGTCGGACTCTACAGCACTCGCGCTTTGCTTGCGTAGCGTCGCTGTGCCGAGCGTGTCCAACCATGCAAAAAGGGTGATGCACGCATCGCATTCCATTCTGACCGACCCCGTCTCAATGGGCACATGCGTTCGCCGAACACACTTTGGAATATACAAAGTCTCCTTCAATTTTTTACTTTTTTGTGGAGGCATTGCTTATACCGATTCGTTAATGCAGAAGTATCTTCAGATGTCTAATGTAAGTAGATGTAACCCGTCCATTTATTTATCTGTTTCCTTCGATAGCAGCGAAACGAGCTGCACGACAGGGCTGCACGAAAAGGGAAATTTCCACGCTGCAGGTGGAACGAAAGTGCTTGCTGAAAGAGGACAAACTCCCACGAACACGCCTCTGGGAGACGCAATGTTCTGTAGGCAAAAAAGTGCAACAATCACGCTGACATAGCTTAACTGTAGAAATGTTGACTGAGTGGCTGCGCTGACGCGTGCCCACACGTGTTTCTTTGAAAACTGCAGCAAATTGCGCACATGCGCTTGCGACGCCATGCGCGTTCTTGTGACCGTTTTTCTCAACGCTGCCTTCGCGCACAGCGGCGCCTCGGTAACACACTCTGCAAGCACTCCGTTGCGTTGAATGTAATACGCTCACGCCCTAGCGAAGAAGAATTTTCGCGAGTCAATACTCCCAAGGCCCGAAAAAGGAATTTCGTGAATCACAGCGCTGAAGGGATTGAATATCGCACATACATACCCAACCGTACACACAAACATAACGTAGTAAAACACTACGAGGAAACTGCGCGAAAAAAACGTGGACAACGCGCAGTTTCCTCGTAATGTATCACCAACTCGCCCAACAGTCTCCGCTCTTCTACGTAGTAAAACACATAGACGGACAGATTGATGATGGGCTTCTAAATACCTCTAAAGCAGAGAGATTTGTTATTACAAACCCGCCCACTGTTCAACGCTTATTAAATTACTGAGATCCAATTTTAAGCTGACACTCTTGCCATTGGGCCACAGGAGTTTGAATAAAGCATAGCAGCCTGAGCTCCTAAAGGGTGTTTTAGACAAAACATGAACCCTAGCGCAGGGGAAAATGCTATTTCGGTAAGCAAAAGAACATTATGCTTTATAAGGAGGGCTTTAGTCGCTTGAAGTCGATTTGAGGGTGCAAATTGGCTTGGAGTGTGACGTCATCCTGCAGCCACCAATATTGGAGCACCATTACGATTGGAGGCTGCTTGTCTTATGTCAGGTGCAAGCCGCCTTATACTTTAGGACCTATAATATTCTGCCCATGCGAGCTGCTTTGTAATTAGTGCCATCATACTACGCCCACCTTGTCGTGGTGACTGAGTCTCCCTTTTCATATTGGTCTGACCACGGGGCAGCAGAGCTGCCTAGCAAGCGCCTCTTTGCTGCAATTCATATTGCTTCTGATGGTGTTAGCCTTACGTCGTGTACTGTTCCAATGGGTTGTTCTTTCATTAATGGTTCCGCTCTTGCAGTGAAACACTGGTTTCTATTTTCGGTGTTCGAGATGCCGCCAAGAATACCAACACAAGCAGCGATAACGCTGCAACGTACTATGGCGCATGCATAACAACCGATACTTTTCACCGATAGATTGTCCACAACGAACGACTGTGCTCCCCGCTGTGATTTAACCTACGAGTGTTCTCTTTTGCTGTTAGCATTTACCATTTGCCGCTGTCATTTAGTGTGAGTGTGTACTATTCGGCCACGCCCCTCCGCACAAGACAAAAATTAAATCTTCGCCGGTATGACTGCCGCGCTAATAATAAAATTATCTGAAGTTTTAGGCGCAAAGACCATTGTATGCCAATTAGGCACGTCACATGGAGGACTCCGGAAATATTGATCATCTCGTACTCTTAGCGTGCGCTGCCATCGCTCAGTACTCAGGCCTCTAGTATTTCGCCTCCATGAAAATGCGACCGCCGAGGCCGCGATCGAACCCGCGACCTTCAGGCCCGCAGCCGAGCATCCTTAACCACCGCCCTACCGAGGCCGATAGTTGCTGCGTTTTTTGCAGTAACAGCCATTTCATAATAATTTGTATTAAAACCTCAATTTCAGGAGAGGAAAAATCTTGAGTTAATTTCTTTATGAATAAAGCTGACCTCGGAGTGGACATATTAATGTGGTTCCTATATATATATATATTTATATATATATATATATATATATATATATATATATATATATATATATATATATATATATAATCATACTAAAGCTTGGGTTCAGGTCAATGTTTAAAAAAAAGAAAGCTGACAGTACTTGCCTTTTTAACAACGAAAATTTCCAGAAAGTTTCAAAGCTAAACCTGTGCTGATGTTCGGTTTTTTTTTTCGCTTGCAGGAAAAAGGCCTAGGTACATACCCAAAGGAAGGAAAATGTAAGGCCGCTTTTGTGAAGTACTACTGCTTGGAAGACGGCTGCAAAGAATTTGTAGGCTGCTACACAGATGGCTTCGATAGCTACAAGCGATGCCAGAAGAAATGCCGTATGTATAATATATATATTTGTCGTCCATTCATATTATCCTCATGGTATGCACATTACTGAGTGGATGACCAAAATGCAGAACAAACTAGGAAACCTAGTTGATAAAAGTTTTAATAAGCGAACTGGAAAAGTTGCAATATGTATGCAGAGAAGGTTTAGTCGCAATAATATGACAACAGTAACACGTGTTATGATTATGTCATTGAGTGTAACAGAACGAATTCTGAATATACAACAAATGACAACGAACTAGTCAGAAGGTAACAACAAGTGAAATACTACTTGAAAAGCGGGAAACAACGTTGGTACACGTTAAGAAAATGAAAAAAGATAATTCTAAAAGTGCATAATGTGCCACTGCCAGCAGCAAC
>JALIZH010013913.1:0-24970 GCA_030522465.1 Rhipicephalus appendiculatus | reverse complement strand
GTATTGGTAGTAGAAAATCCTTTATTTTAACGCGATAGTTAATGAGCTCACTTCGCATAAATTGCGCTGTTGTCATCGGTGTCGTTGCTGTGAACGAAAAATCAACGTTGTCTTTGAGTGAAAGTTCGAGATAGATGCAAAAAAATTAAAAAAAAACAATTCCAGTGGAAATCAAATTCGGGCCTTTTGTGGTGAACAAGGACACGTCATTGCTTTGAACTGCTGCAGAAAAAATCTAATATTTGAATGCCATTCAATGCGAGGAGTCTCCTTTAACATGATGTTGCGTATCAGAAGCGTAGAATCGTGCCAGGCGTCAAGACATTTCTGAAAAGCGCACCGAGTTAGGGATTTAAAGGCCTACCCATCAGAGTGCGTCGAGATAAGATATTTACTGTACCAGATGATCTCAATCCGTCAGACATAAGCCCGACGACTTGCGCCGTCGCGGCCGCGAAATCGTGCACGTAAGTCCCGCATCAAAACCATATTTTTCTGGGATTCCACTGTATTGACAACGCCTTAAGTCGCTGCGGATGGCCTCCCGCTTTTTCCCGGGGTGAATGTGGTGAACAGAGGACGACGACAAAACACACGAGCAAGCAAGCGTTTCAGCAGGGGACACGAGCTCGCGCTTGCCCGGATTCAGGCTTCTTGGACGCCTGCCGCTCTTCGACGCTCTACTCGTGACGTCTACGCGTCAGTAAACCACGTCACATCATCATCATCAGCAAAAACATCAACAAAGCGAGCAGCTACGTAGGTTGGCGTGTTGCCTTTACGGACACTTCGTGGGTGCTTCGCTGATTCGCAAGAGAACTATAGCGCAGTGGAAGTAATTCTGCAACTATACTTGCAGTAGGCATCGTAGGGTAGACTAAAATGCCTAATGTTACGCGTAGAGACGTTCCTTTCCTCGCGGTGCCGTTGAGGAGTCCACCGAGAAGTGAAGTAAGCCTTATGAAAATGACTCTTGATTTTCCATTGCCAGATTGTGATCGAATTATTGACTTCATTGATTATCCATGGTTCCGCAATACTCATTGACTTGCTTCAATACTTCGTCCACAAAATTTCTGTTGAGCAGTTCGCAATAAAAGTTTCATTGACTCATTTCAATAGAAATACCATTGAGGGGATATTTCCTCAACAATATTTCTGTTGAGCACTTTTCAATAAAAATTTCATTGACTCATTTCTATAAAAATATCATTGAGGAAATACTTCGTCAACAACATTTCTGTTGAGCACATTGCAATAAAAATTTCATTGACTCATTTCTATGGAAATACCATTGAGGAAATATTTCGTCAACAATATTTCTGTTGAGCATTTTGCAATAAAAATTTCATTGACTCATTTCTATCGAAATGCCACTGAGGAACTATTTCGTCAGCAATATTTCTGTTGAGTAGTTCGCAATAAAAAATGCCATTGACGCAGTTATGTCGGAATACCATCCAGGAATTACTGACTGCCGATGCAACTATCGTGCGACTTAATGTAGTTCCCGCGCCATTAACCTCTGGTAAGCCCCATTTATTTCACTCAGTGCCATCTCACAAATTTCAATACTGTAGGTTCGTCCAGGATACACACACGTACACGCACGCACGCACGAACAAACACACACACACACGCACACACACACACATGCACACGCAGGCACGCACGCACGCACGCACGCACGCACGCATGCACTCGCGCATTGGTTGAACAATTCGGTGGTGGTCCAGCATTCGTGAAAGTTCTGGTACTGACGAAGGCCGTGCCGCGGCCAAAATGGTCACAAACTAGTATAACACAGGCAATTTTCGTAAGGGCGCCCTTTCATTCCTCCAACTATATGTGCACCGGACCTGCAGAACTTCCTCCCACAATTACCTTTGAAACTCCACGTTTCTTTCACAAACATTCTTCGTGGTTCTCTCTTCTCGACCGACCCTTTCTTGTGAAACCTGTACCTCGCGCTACGACTGATAAATGAAGATAGGTTGGGCGTGCAGGCGTGGTTTGCACATTCTCAAATTCTATATGGCGTGCGTCAAAGGCGTAAGTTTTTTTTTTTTGGGGGGGGGGGGGGGGCATTGGGGATGGGTTCAACTGCCCTTGTCATGCGCGTGTTTATATACGGATGCAACGGTAAATAATTCTGGGGGGTGTTGAACAGCCCCCCCCCCCCCCCCTCCTTCCCCTTTGGTCACGTACGCCGATGGTGTGCGTGTCGTTCTCTTTCATCGTTATTTACCACTCCGAGAACAGTTTTTGTGTATGTATGCGCGGGTTCTTTGACTCTGACTTCTCTGGGAGCAAAGATGCTACAAAAACCCATCGGAAACTTGTAAATATTGTCTTGTATTTATAGATCGGATACTTAACGAACACAGTAACTCGCAAAAGAGAATAAAATCCTTGCAAGCACTGTGTGCCCGTTCCGCCTTTGTTTCTTCAATGCCAAGCAGTGGCGTAGCCAGGGGGTGGCACACCGGGCACGTGCCCCCCCGAAATTTTTTTTCGCCATGGCATGCAGAGCGAAAAATGACCATTTCAGGGAGGTGCCCCCCTCCGAAATCAAGGAGGTGCCCCCCCCCCCCCCGAAAAAAAATTTCTGGCTACGCCCCTGATGCCAAGGGCAACGTATTTCCTGGAAAACTGCAAAGCGCAACTTCGAAGCGGAACAACAATCACATTGAACACAGGACAACAGCTTTTTTTTTTTCAAGACATAAGTAGAAGAATTCAGTATTTTTATTGCGGTTACTATTCAGTATATTGGGTTTCTATTCAAATGTAAACGAACTTGCCCAGAAATGAAGTTTGTTAAACCATATTTTTTCGATTAGCTGTTGCCCTTCTATAAAAGTTTTCTTCTGCTTTTATTACGACGACATGCAATGTACTTTTGAATAATGTTTCAGCGGGAGATTTGAAATTTATAGTATGTATACGAACTTCCTTACGTGTGCCACTTGAAATATATCAATTAAGGCTAACAAAGTACATCAATACGAAACAAGTTGCAGCTGAATCATCATCAATGCGTCACGCTTAGGGCGACTAAGGGCGAGGAATTGATGGTAAAATTGATTCGTTGCTCAATACGAAGAGGTATTAACTGGTACTGCGAACACTTGTTGTCAAAAGGTGCGGGTTTTCTACGTGCCTTTGTTTTACACACGCATGGACGCGCACTTTTAGCCAGCCGTAAGGACAACAGTTCTTACTGCTAGCAGTAATTAAAACGCACCCCTCGTGTACAGATGCTGCATATGTTTAAACAACAAAAGCGCAGTAGTAGTATTAAGAACCGAGCTGACGCGGTTGCTGACGCCCGATCGTACAAAAGGCGCGCGTGCGAGAAAGAAGTGGGGAACAAGGCATGGCCTCCGAGATTGCACGTCGGCGCGATCTAAGAGGCCGTGAATAGACTAGCATGGTCGACAGCTGGGTCGTTGGTATGGTTCCATATTATTTAAAGCAGCCCAAAGTACAGGACGAAGTGGACACAACGCTTCCTCGCAACTAGAAGGTTTATTAGAAGAAGCATAAAAAGAAAACAAAATGAAGTGACCCAAACGAACTGCGCCATCGCCGCCACGTGCGAATCTTGCCAACATGCGCGAAGGCAAGAAGAAACGATAAAAAAAAAAAAAAAAAAAAAAAAAAAAAAAAAAAAAAAAAAAAAAACAGCGATCGGTAAACAGTTTAAACGTCTTAACACCAGATAGGCAGCAACAAGGTATAACAAAAAACAAAACACAAAAGCCAAAGAGTATCTGTCATAGCATCTGTCCACCCCGCCTCCGAAAAACTCATTTAGGAGAGCTGTACTCTAGCCATAACAGAAAGGTGTAGAACGAAGGACGGAGGAGAGCGCTGCCAGGCTAAGCCAGGCCAACGCAGTTCAAATCGCGCGCCCGCTGAGCGAGAGCCAATCAGTTCAAACCGGAGAGCGCGCAAGCGCAGTCGGCGCGGTGACGTCGCTTGCCCGGACTCGAACGCTCTCGCTGCGAACAAAGTTTGCTTCGCGTACGTATACTTTTACCGTGTTTATCAACATTACGCGTGGTTATCGTCGTTGAATGGACACGTTGTACTGCTTACATTGCGTGTCGGTGCGTACGGGTGGTTCGGGTTGTTGTTTGACACGGAATCTACGGCGGCGATGCGTCGTCGTGGGCCCAAACAACGGACGTGCAGCCGGCGCAGCTTTGTCTGAACGGGATCGCAAGCGCGCCTTTTGACGAGACTCACAGGACTCACACCAGCGGATACCACACTTCGGTGAGTTCAAGAATGTTGTCAAATCGGGTAACTGAGTTACATTAGTGCGTGACGACTTTTATGCAGGGAAGAGTGCTCGGGCATCGAGTTACCCCGCTGTGCAAGATAAAGGGCCTGATACGGAAGTATGCATTGCGCTAACATCTTTGCTTTCTGTGCTTGGCCGTGTGTGTTGCCGTATGCGTTGATTGCAGCTGCAAACAAGCCGACGAATGCACTTTCCATTAGCGATTCTGTGCTCTCGTCATGCAAGCCTTGTGTTGCTGAGCCGTTGTTCCTTGGTTGTGTACAGTGCGAGATCGTCGCCTGAAGCGGCTTGTACAATGCCTTGTCGCCGTAAAAGTGGGTCTGCTTCTAAACGTACTAGTTCCACATGCACTTGACGTTATAGTTCAATAAGCATGGGTATAATGAACTAACGTGCAAAGGTAGACGGGGACGCAGATAGAATGACACAATGCTGTCATGCATACGCTACGCTGCTCAGAGCATGCCTCAGGTTGCATTGCCGTCTTCCGTGCTGCGTCGCTTTTGCAAATAATTAGCACGATTGTGCATTGGATAATATAATAATCTGGCTGCGCAAGGTCGCTGCTCGTAGCACTTAGATGTGTACAAGAAGTCCACTGGAAGCCGTGCATTTGTGTGAATCGCGCTGTAGATACAAGTAGTAACAGGAAGTACCGCACATCATAGCTCGGCACACTCACTCATGAGTGCACTGAACTCACACTCACTCACACTCATTTGAACTTGGTGAGTTGAGTATGAGTGAGTACTCATGAGTTTGAGTGGACGTGAGTGTGAACGTGAGTGAGAACTCATGAGTGTGAGTGGTCGTGAGTGTGAACGTGAGTGAGCACTCATGAGTATGAGTAGGCGTGAGTATGAACGCGAGTGAGCACTGATGAGTGTGAGTGGGCGTGAGTGTGAGCGTGCACTCATGAGTGTGAGTGGACGTGAGTGCGTACGGGAGTACTCATGAGAGTGAGTGGACGTGAGTGAGAACTCGGGGTGAGTATGAACGTGAGTACTCATGAGTGTGAATAGTATAAACGTGAATAGTCGTGAGTATGAACGTGTGTGAACTCATGAGCGTGAGTAGGTATGCCGCACAGAGAAACACGGCGAAAATAGCTCGGCACACTCACTCATGAGTGCACTCACTCACACTCATTTGAACGTGGTGAGTTGAATATGAGTGAGTACTCATGAGTGTGAGCGGACGTGAGTGTGAACGTGAGTGAGTACTCATGAGTGTGAGTGGAGGTGAGTGTGAACGTGAGTGAGTACTCATGAGCGTGAGTGGACGTGAGTGTGAACGTGAGTGAGTGCGAAGGCTGACAAAATTTTGGTGAGTGAGTTTGAGTGAGTACTCCCTTAAAGTGCCGACCTATGCCGCACATACAGTGGCGTAGCCAGGGGGTGGCACACCGGGCCCGTGCCCCCATCGAAATTTTTTTTCGCCATGACTTACGGAGCGAAAACTTACCATTTCAAGGAGCCCCCCTCCCCCCAGAACAAAAAATTTCTGGCTACGCCCCTGCACACAGACAACTGTAAACTGATTTAACCCTTTCAGTCCCTGTGATTCCAATTGGAATCATAAATTATGTAGGTCAGTCAGCAAGCATCTGGTAAAGATAAAGCTTTGTTCTTCCTCAAGAGTCCTTATTTAGCATCTGCCCTACATGTGGTGTCAACATGGTGCATATAATAAAGGCAGGTCACGTCTGAGCGAAGAAATTACAGAAGCGGTCGTGCTGCTCGCGCATTTCGCTGAGGCAGCGCCTTCTTTCACCGTGCAGAGATAGGGCATTAATTTTAGTTCTGTGTCGGAAATTTGAATTTTGGCTATTGGACAATATGCTATCCTATGTAAACAATATTTTATGTAGTAAATGAAGCAAAAATTATGGAATGATTATTAAATAATAATTATTTGTTATATTAATTGACACGTTAATTACTCTTCTCTGAAAAGTGTGAGCGAATAGTTTTTCAGTTTTTTAGCACTACCACGATCATACTCATCTCAAAATGTAAGAGCTAGTTGCTTACATTGAAAATATTTAATTCGGGACTGAAAGGGTTAATGGGATGTCGCACAGCGTGCATGTAGCGTGTTTTCTTTTTGGACATGGCAGATTTTTTATAAACTTTGTATGACAGTCGGGCTCCTGTAATTTTCGCACAGGAACTCTTAAGTCGAGGCGTAAATTCTTTGCCGCAAGCAAAGTTACATTGACGCAGCTAATCGTTTCTCCACTTTTTAATTAATGACATGAGGGAAGTGAATGATGTTAGACCGATATAGTGCGTGCCAGGTTATGGCATGCCAACCTTTTTTTTCTTTGAAATCACGAACGTTGCATGTAATCCGAGATGTTCAACTTCGAATTTTATGGGTGATGTCGGAGCTAGGAGCGCCCGACGTGCCGGCAACGTGGCGCCTCTGAACTACACATGACGAGGACGTGACGACATTTGAAAAAAAACTTGGTATAGTTGCACTCAAGTCAGTAATTAAAAGTAGTTAACAAGTTGTTGATGGTTAGTGTCAGTTCAAGTTACGCTTTTAAGCAAGTGCATGCTCTGCTTGTTGCTGTATTTGAAAAAAAAAATTGGGCCAGACATTTATCTTGTCATTTCATATTTTCTTTCTGTTCAAACACAAATTCTTATAACAGTGAAGTAGTACTGTTGCAACAGCTTCTTATCCCAAATGGTTTAGGCTGTGCTGGTGCATTGAAACACTACTTGATTGTTTTGTACTGTACAGTTTTTGTTTTCCTTGGTGCTTTGATAAAGAAAGAGGAATTTAAATGGGGCTGTTATTTGCACGATTCAGTACTAAGGTGTAGGATTCCGTGAAACTGGCAACAATGCTGCTTTTGTTTATCTAGTTATCAGAGAACGCGGTATGCGATTTGTGCTCTGGCGTGCTTAAAGCACTGAGAAATTGAACAAACAAAAGAAAGGGAATAAATCAAGGGCTTATTTTCTTTGTTAGACACAACCTGATGAAGCCAAGGGAGGCATAGGGGAGATCATTCGTAGTTTTTAAATGTAGTGTTGTAGTTATGACATAAATTAAGAGGAATTAATGTGGACAAAAACACAACATACTGCTGCCAGGGCCTGAACCTACAACAAAGTATTGCATCTGATACTCCATCGCTTTAGCTACCACAAAGTCGCTCTCTCATCCACCCAGTGGGCACCTCAGTGTGTGTAATCCCGGCAGTGCCACACCAGCATTCACAGCCATGCTGGTATCGCGTAGCCCGGGATCTCTTTGCGAACTGGTAGCGGACCAATACACGCTCAAATGCTACCTGAGGGCATCAAGCTTGCTGGCACGAGGCCCTCGCTATGAAAGAACAAAAGGGGGGTTGAATCAAGGGCTCATTAAATTGAACAGAAATTGCACATTTATCATAGATGTATTCATTTATTAGGGGGTTCTGCTGAAGTTTTCTTGTGTTCAATTGACCTATATGGCAAGCTGTATATTTCATCCTTTTTTGTTACACAAGGGCAGGAAAGTTCAACACCTAATGCATTATTACAATTGTTTGCAGTGAGCCATTACTCCTCTAATACTTGTTCTTAATGCATACTGGGCCCATTTTCGAGGACAATATTGGTATATAAACATATGCTTATGTCAAGCCATCGTGTTTAATATTTACTACTTGTGTACTGTAAGGCCTCTTTTGTGCGCCAATTTATGGAACTTTTTGTGGTATCTGTTATGCATGTTCCCAGCACAGACGGCTGTTCAAGGGACTGAAGTGGTGGACAACTTGCTGTAAAAGAGGGGAGCATTCTTCCTGCAAGTCTGGACAAGGCCATATTAAATGGTACACATTTGTTTCCATCACTGCAAATAGACAGATAAGATTTTTTTCAAATGATAAACTTATTCCACCCATATTGTGAGCAACTACAAGACAGGAAACACGTAATAGCAAGTGCACGTCATATACATGTTCCACTTGGCCGTGTAGTACATGTTTGTGGTACAATGTACTGGATGCTTTGAGTTGAAAAGATTATAGAAGAGACACCTCGGATCAAGACTAATATTAAGAAATGAAGTGTCAACTACCTGCACTGCGCCATAGCAAGATGTCTGACTGAGCAAACGTCTATGCACGGCAGAATTAAAGTGATTTTCAGAGTTTCACGATGAAGTAAAGCCTTGGTAAAAGTTGTAAGGTATGCATGCTTGTGCAGTGGAGTGGTGCCTTCTTGGGCATTGTATTTGCCCTAACCAAGTTGCACAAATGAACTGGCAGCGGACTATGGCATCCAAGTATTATTCTTTACCTTTATGTGTGAAACAGCACAAAAAATTAATGAAGAGCAAGACTGGTGGAGCACGGACAGAGTGCTGACTACCAATTGGAGGTTATTAGTAAAACCCTGCCACATATTCCAGGTTCAAAAAGTAATTTTCACAGACGAAAGGAAACAAGGGACACATCAAGTGTCTTATCGTTGAGTAATGATACTCTTGCTGCCATGTCTATTGATGACATGCTGACTATCTTCTCGCCAGACTTGCATACGGTGTGCCTCTAGATCTTCACCATATTTCATTTCTGCATTTATTGTGAATCTGTCTTTATGAAGCAAATCTTTCCATGCACGCTCCTTGCACTGTAATGCCCAGTAACTTCCATATTCATTTTTACATTGTTCTGCTAATGTTTAGTTTGGTGGTTAACATTGTCCTGTCTGCCATTAAAACCTTCACTGCGATAATAGTATATTGTATGCTAGATGAGTTATTCAGTGTCCACTTGTGTGATTGGTGGTGCCCTTATATTTACATTTGATGTTTGAAGCTTGTTTGCCGCTAAGCACCTTAGCCATTTATAAAACACCATCAATCACCTTCGCTACTTAGTTAATGAAAACATGTATAACATTTTTCAACATGCTGACTAAATCAAACAGCTCTGAGTTGGCGTTTGGTGTCTGCTATCTTTTGCTTCTTACAAACCGTGACATGTATCTTAGAATCCCACTGTGAAACTGTTCAACTCTTTTGTGATTTCTTACTTTAAAGGAGCATTTGGCTGTTGTAGACTGCTTGTTAGTAAGTGTGGGTTTATAGTTATAAAAAAAGATTAATATTCTCGCAAATATATCCCACAGTGGATATGCCATTTTTAAGACATAACATTCCTTATAGCTGTTGTGTTTATTTTGCAGGCTTTATTGTAACCAGCTTGCACAACTGCACTAAAACCAAAGTAAAATCATGTCCTAAGCTTGAAAACACACTTTGCTGTCAGCGGTGGTATTGCATTTTTTTTTGTAGAGAAGCTTATGAACAGTAATTATGACACGCAAAATGCACTTACCAGCATTTTAGTGTTTACAATACAAATAAAATGAAGCTACCCTTAATTCTTGTGACGTGGTAGAATTTCATTTAGGAGCAATAAAAATATGCTGCACAATACGAATTTTCTACTGCTATTTGCATCTCACTTGGGTAAAGTGACAAAATTATTTAAAATGCCTTGAAGTCTTTAAGAAGGGGAAATTTTAAGGGTTTGCTTTTGTTAGACACAACAGTAATGAGAACTAACAGACAATAATGCCAAGGAAAGTATAGGGGATGTTATTAGTAGTAAATGTAATGTTAATGTGAAGAAAGAAAAGTGGACGAAAGGATAACTTGCCGCGGGCAGGGACTGAACCTGCAACCTTTGAATAATGCATCTGATGCTCTGCCAACTGAGCTACTGTGGCGGCCATCCCCCGTCCACTTTATGGGCTATATATGTGCATTAAACATGGGAGCGAGTGAAAAACAGCGTAAAAGACGGGACAAGAAAGAACACGGGACCACGACGCTGAACCAACCAGCCCAAATGCGTACCTTACTGCAAACATGGGAGCGTCAGTCAGTTACGCTAGTAGCCATGACGGCGAGTGTGGAACACTCTTTTTCTGCCTGTTGATGTCACATAGCACGTGACTCCAACAAAATGCCTTGTAATTTTTGTAACTTTTCTTACTAAACATATTGTTACTCAGTAGGCAAAGTTAAATAATAGTTGGGCTAGTTTGCTGAACAGAAAAGTGAAGAGTGAAGGGCAGAGGCAGCTCAGTCTTTTTGGTAGCTCAACTGCCAGAGAGCACTAGGATTCAGCTGACGAAATTTAAACAATGACACGTGCAAGGAAGCCACTGTATGTGCAAGTAAAATCACCGAGCAATGCATGCTATTGGTGGACTGTTAAAATTAAAAATGTAACCCATGTTTTTAACTGGACATGTGGGCTCTGACTGCTCACTTGATAGATTGGCAAGAAGATTGCTGCGGTTTCATGGCTGGTTGAAAAATGTAATTGTATCATTTGTGAACCCGCAGGGCGAGAAGTGGCATATTTTACTAAGAACCTTACTGACTGACTTCTGTCGTCAGTGAAAGTTTTTGCTGACCTGCTTGCATGTTCATTTCTAGCACACTTGTTGGAGCATTTGTTAGCCCATAGGGGATAACTTGCATTTGTGAATGAATTTCACCAGTTGAAGGCAAGAGCTCTGCCCTTTCTCTTTTGATTTCTGTTATATGTATAGCTGGAAAATATGTTGCAGCTAAAATGGCAAAGTATGGTTCACACCTTTGGCTTTGAAGGCGTTCATAAAGTTCTTGCACAGCGTACTTTTTGTTCTTGCCCTCTTTTGCATTCTTTACTGAGGAATGCACAATGCTGGTGATGCACTGCAGTTATTTTGAAAGCAGTGAGTGCGTGAAGACAAGGAGAGTGAAAAAATGACGCACAGAGCACTACTTCCATCTAATATTTATGACAATACATATGTGCAGTTTCTTCGTTCATGTCATGGTAACATGCGTGCTCAAGAACACAGCTGTCGCTAAAGATTAAAGGCATCAACTGCGCACAGAAACGGCAATGAATCTTTAGCGAAGAAACAATGTGATAGTCTTGTTCTTGAGCATGCGTGGTACCACTAGATGAGCAAAGAAACTGCATATACTATATGGCGTGCTTGTGTTGCAATAAATGTTTAATAACACTCGTCGTTGGGCTAGTTGGTGCATTGCATGAAGGAAATATAATTCGCCAAAAAAATTAACGAACATAGGAAACGGCGAAGAAGACAGGAAAACGGCTTGACTACGTTTGGTTGTCTAGCTGCTTTCCTGTCTCCTTCACCGTTTCCTGTGTTTGTTCATTTTTTGGCTGGATATATTTCTTTGTTGCAATCAATATTAGTTGGAAGTAGTGCTCTGTGTGTCATTTTTTTCTCTGTCCTTGTCTTCGTGTGCTCACTGCTTTCAAAATATCACGATACCAACTAGCTCGGTCCCAGCCTTTACTGCAGCTACACCCACACAGAACTAATGAAAGAATTTCATAATGACCTGTGCATACTATATTATATTTTTCTTGTGGAAGTTTTAGTTATAAGTGCCCTGTCCTTTCGCAGGCTTCATCTGTCGCAAATCGCCCGGGACGAATGTAAAGAACACCCTGGCACCTGTTCTGTCGAGGGAACCAAAGTCGCCCGAACAGCCGAAGATGGATGGTGCAACTAACAGTGAATGACTGTGGTTTTATAATGTGCAAGTAAATGAACGATCACAATATCCTAATTTAACACTAATTGCATTCACTAGTCAAGGGTTGCAATATTGTAATGTTTATGTTTATGCACAGTTACATTAAGTGAGCTCCTGATAAAGCTTAGGCAATCATGTATTTTGGTGGTATTCATAGCGCACACATTCCACATTAAATTGTGATCTGCTCCTTACCGAGTGTGCATGCAGGTCCTCTAAACGATTGAAAACCCTTGAAATTGGAGAGTACATTTTCAGGGCCCTTGAGAAACCTGGAATTGGTTTCTTTCCTTGAAAACCTTTGGAATTTCTTGGCATGTGGTATCTAATATTGACTATACTACTTGCTTTCTATGGTCGGTAAACATTCGTCCAGCGAACTGAGGGAACATGTCGTGCTCAGTGATGTCTTTGCTACTGTATTTCCCCTGCTTGCATCATCGGTAGACCTATCGTTCATTTCAATTCCGCACCTGCTGGTCCGCCTTTCCCCCCTTTCTCTCGACTTGGCTTCTTAGGACTCGACTTCACTTCCAGCGCTTGTGCTGATTTCTCCCATTCTATGGCTAGGTCTCGGTCGTGTGATAGATCTTCTAGCTCAACAAACATCCACTGTCCTATGCAGGCAAACTTGAAAAAAAAAAGAGCTTATGCTCTGCGCTAGAAAGCAAGTACTTCAGACTAAAGCTGCAGGCATTGCTGCACAGGCTTAGTGATTGGCTACCATGTAATGCTATCTATTCCTCTTTTGTGTGTATGAAGACGTTGACTTTATACCTAGAGGGTATTTGCTAAGTTGCTTGCTCTACTGGCAGAAGTCCAATTCACATTTGACTCAATCCCTACCAAACTTCAAAAACAGGAGAAGTGTGATGACTGTAAACATGTATTCAACGAAATTGTGAAAATGGGGAAAAAAATTTTGAAGCGGTCATTGCCATTTCATTGTTTAACTGGTCAGTAGTCCGGAAAAGTAGAAGCGTCGTATGTACGTCACTTTCATAAAACAACAGTTTCCTAAATACTGAAAAAGTGGAATGTGGGAACTGAACAAAATGACTTATCTAATATGAAAGATGTCCTAGTAGCTGCATAATGCCGTGAAGTTTTGGGCACGTTAGGAACTGATGTGATCAGGTAGAGCATCGGAAGCATTTCCCAAGGTTGTAGATATAGTACCTACCAGCGGCAAGTTGGTTTTTCATCCACTTTAATTCCTTTCCATTCGTGTCATACTTACTGCTCTACAGTGGAAACCTACAAATAATGTCCCCTATACCTTCCTTGGCTTCACTGTCTCTAGGTTTTTATTGGTTGAATCGAAGTTTCGTACTTTGAATGCATAAAGATGCCCATATTGTATTGGAAACTTTCTTAGAGCAGAAAATTGGTATTTGGGATGCTTCTTTGTGTCCTCCAAAAATCTTCAATAGGAATCCTTGAAAATACTTCAATTTGGACTTCAAAACCAGTATGAATCCTGTTCACTCCTGTACATTTCATCCCATAGTGGCGTGCCCCGCCTGCAGCGTTATGCTATTTTTAGTTTCTAGCACATCTAGTCGTCTAAGATTTTATTTTTATTTATTCAAATGGTGCTTTCTATAGTGTTCAAATTATTTTGTCATATTGGATGCGGTTTGCACATTAGTGAGAAGTACTCTGCTATGTCAAACTGCAAATATTTAAAAATTTGAGCAAAAATTGCTTGCTAAAAAATAAATATTTTACTTAGAAAATTGTTTTCTTGTATTTTTTTGCCAAGTTTCACCGAAACTCGGCTAGTATACATTAAAACATGCTAGTTGAGTAGAATACAAGTTCATGGCGATGTTCATGTGTTGCTGCTTTGCCTGTGCATTGGTGTTGTAACCTTGAGTGTAACGAAAGGTGTCGTTAACTCACAGGTGCTTGCACCTTCCATACACTACCTCAATGGGTAGAGGGAGGCATGTACAGTGCTAAATTATGATCTGTATAAATATCTGTTTGTAGAGGAGACTGGTGTATAGTATTGGCTTCGATGTACTTTGAAGATGTAATACAAAGATTTCATTACTCTTTTAACATAATCTTTTCTGCACCTTACGCTGTGTGAAAACAAGCAGTGTAACCATTAATTATGTTGAAAGGTTTTATTCCCGCTGGCACGAATCTGAAGCTATGTTGCCTAATTGAGGTTATTGTTGCTTTGAAAGAATGGGCAAATGTAAATGTGGGCACTTCTGTACTGCAGGCCCAAGGTTATTGAGTTAGGCTTGCTGTACACATGTGCTTGCATTTATGTTTGGCCATTCTCCCGAAGCAAGAATGATATCAGTTAGGCTCGTAGTTTCAGCCATGTTTCAATAACCCTTCACTGTGGAAAGTAAAAACACTCTCAACAATACGTCAATTTGGCATTCACCATTTTTTTAAATGAAAACTCAATATTGATTTGCTTGATGGCTTTTCAATTGAAAGTCGCGGGCCAATTTTCAATACTGGTCAACAACTGCCTCAACGGTATTTTCATTTATCCGCAATGTATTCGCAATTGTCAGTTCATTTCCTCTCAACGATAAATCAATATTCATTATATTGATTTGCTTTATGGTCTTTCAATTGAAAGTCGCGGGCCAATTTTCAATACTGGTCAACAACTGCCTCCTCAACGGTATATTCATTGATTCGCAATGTATTTGCAATTGTCAGTTCATTTCCTCTCAACGATAAATCAATATTCATTATATTGATTTGTTTTATGGTCTTTCAATTGAAAGTCGCGGGCCAATTTTCAACGGTCGTCAACAACTTCCTCAACGGTTTTTCTATTGATCCGTTATGTTTTTTCAATGTCATCTGTTGACATTGCTCAATAACTTCTCTATGTTTTTTTCAATAAGAATTTTTGTAAGGGTAAGCACATATGTAGTAGATCCAGCAGGCTTTATGTAGTAGCCTTTCTTTCCCTTGCTCTCTATTTCTCGCTACCTCTTTATATATATATATATATATATATATATATATATATATATATATATATATATATATATATATATATATATATATATATATATATATATATATATATATATTGTAAGGATGACAGCGCCACTGAGGCGCGGGCGCGCGCTAAGCTAGAGCAAGGAAGAGAAGAACGAAGGGCAGAATAGAACAGCCGGCCCGCAGCAAGGGCGTTGTCTCTGTGTCTCATTCTACAATGGCGCAGTCGTCGAAAGGCTTTGGCAAACCCCAACTGCTAGCTTGAGACAACGCGTCTTCCCGAGGAACGCCGTCACGCTTCCTCAGTGATGGAGCCCGCAAGTCTACCACCGCCGCAAGTCTCCATTCCATCACAAGTGGACGGCGTCCAGGCCTCCATTGTGCTTCCGAGGAACTACTTGACTGGCGGCGTGCTACTTCGCGCCGACGATATGCACGGGCTCGTCTCGCCTGGTGACGTCGCTCCATGTTCCCATGGCAAGTATCTCATGACCCAGACTCTGCCATCATCTGAGCCACCAAGGGACGCCGTCCACGCTTCCTTGGCCATGGACCTCGCCGCCGTGAGCGCTGCGACCACCGCAGACTACGCGGCCGCAACTCCTGGCTCACTGGGAATTTCACCCTACAGCGAAACGGAGCTCTTCCGTTTCCTCACACAACTATTAGCACGTCTCGACCATTTGACGCCTCTGAACTCCGAGTTCTCGCCAGCCGTTTCACCATCAGCGGCAACTATTTGGGCAGTACCGGAGTTCCATGGCTTCCAAGATGACGTCTTCGGGTGGATTGAGACCGTCAACGCACTCGGCACCCTCCATGCCTGGCCGGAAGACCGAAAATGGCTATTTGCCATCGACCGCCTTCGCGGTGCGGCCAAGGCATGGCACGGCTACGAAGGCGTCAAACAACAATCCTGGTCCGAATGGTGTGCAAAGTTGACGAGCCTCTTTCGCCCACTTTTTGATCCCCGCGACCCCCCCTCCTCCCAACGGAGTCTCTACTACGCATCACATTTGCGAACCACACCACCTCGACGGTGCAGCTCGGGCCCTTACGATCCGGCCCTCCCTCGGTGGCCAAGATCAAGGGAACAGTCCTGACGGTGTACCTGCGCCTTCCACCAACGACCCTACCCTCGGATTTCAAGCTCCTGAGAACCTGCCACCAGATGGTACAGCTGTCTCCTGCAGCTCCTTCACGGCAAACATCGCGGAACGCGCCGCGACTGACACCGACAAGGACCACCAGGTGGACTTCGCGGTTGAGAACTCAAACTCATTGTCGCGACCCACCTCACGATCTTCCTTTCTCGTGAACCAGGCTTCCTCTAAGACACGGAAGCCGATCACGCGGGCCCCAAGCTTATCTTCACCTTGGCACGTGGAGAAGTCGACACCTCTATTTGTCACCACGCCACCAGTTCCCAAGCTGCACGAGCCTATGCCAGCAATCGGTACTAATGTCCTCTCAGGCACCCCAGAGCTACCCACGCCAAGTTCAGCGCAGTCATTGACCGATTGCGCAGATGGTCAAAGTGCCCTGAGTGACAGCCAAGTTGCTGGTACAAGAGACCTGCCAATACAGCCCATGTGCGCCGATGGCTCGATTGATGACTTCCGCAGCGATGTTGTCACACCCATGACTCCGCAGTCGACGCTTCTAGAATATCGGAGACGCGCACCGGAAAGCGCTAGAAGGGACGTTCCCATCCCGTTCAACGACGTCTCTCAGATGGAGGCCGGAGGGACCAGCAAGGATGCAGACATCAATGACATGCCACTTCGATCCAAGTGTCGCTCTCTGACGACCAAAGAAGGGGAAGTTTTGCGGCAGACACAGCACCCAATTGTGTGCGGCGCCGCTAAACTAGTGGGTACTGATGACACAGCATTGCGGACACTTCCTGCGAGGTTGCAGAAAAAGTGTCAGCTGCTAGCGTCGTCTTCTGCCGCTCACCACGTTAGACCACAACGCAACGGAGACCTTCAGCGACCACCCCGACACAGCCAGTGCCGCCCCCCCAGAATGTTCGGCAGCTCGGCAAGACATGTCGCGGCGTAAACAAGACAGACCACTGCGGCACAGTCAATGCCGCCCGCCAGAGACGATTTCGGCAGCTGGTCATACTTCGTCGCAGTCGCGGCCGAGTGTAAGGATGACAGCGCCACTGAGGCGCGGGCGCGCGCTAAGCTAGAGCAAGGAAGAGAAGAACGAAGGGCAGAATAGAACAGCCGGCCCGCAGCAAGGGCGTTGTCTCTGTGTCTCATTCTACAATATATATATATATATATATATATATATATATATATATATATATATATATATATATATATATATATATATATATATATTTCTCTCGCTTTCATTCTCTCTTTCTCTCTATACTTCTTCTGTCTTTGTTCCCTTTTTTCTATCTATTTCTCTCTCTTTCTATTTTACGCTTTCCTCGGTCCAGTCCTTTGTTTTCCCTCCTCCTCATCCTCTATCTCACTTTCCAACCCGCTTGCTGTACTATACTATACAACACTATTTTATGCTCCGCTAGCGTGTCTCGATGTCCGAGTGGTTACGATGCTCGCCTTCGGATCACGGGTACGTGGGTTCAAATCCCCCGTCGTCAAAAAAAAAAAAAGAAGAAAATTGTCCCAAGAATTTCTCTCTTTCCAGCTTTTTCTGTCTCTCTCTCTCTGCACACGTTCTCTCACCCATCAGAGTTATCAGAACCGTGCGCCAGACAATCGGTGCACGTGTTCTGTGAACGAGGCAGAAGATGAAGACAACGAACAGAAAGAGGAGCACGAAGTTAGCGCGTACCGGATCATGATGATGATAATTTTCTGTGGATGGATTTCAACGAATGGCTGGCATAAACAGTTCGGCTGTTAAAATGTAACGGAAGTGTGTGTGTGGGGAGGGGGGGGGGGGGGATGGTGTTTGTTTTTGCGATTACTATGCATTGATTTCGCACTGAAAATTACAAGTCCAGATAGCAATCAAAACGCGTAAATTTGCGAAAGAACAGTCCTGTACCACGCTACACACTTGAACTTTCATTCGAAAGCGTCCGCAGAACTTCTTGCAAGGGGTGCATCTGCAAGGGGGGGGGGGGGGTGCATCTAGCAAAGGCAGCCTCTTACGACCATGACATGACCGGCAAGATTAGTCCATTGTAATGTGTAGAATACAAAGTTGGCTGTCAGTTCTGAAGGCATGAGTAGCGCATTGCTATAGCATACAAAAATATCTGAAATACCATGGGTGTGCGGTGGGAGGGAGGGGGGGGCCATCTGGCACCCCCCTCCGGACACCCATGGTTTTATTCTGTCATCCCTAATAGACATGATCGCACAAAGGGATTCTGTTTTGCGACGCCTCAAGACAGTTACAGATGGGTTCACCTCATACCGCAGTGCTGCACCATTACAGTACGACAAAAAACCGCTTCGTCCGCTGCAATATCATACTTAAGGTCAGGAGAACACTTAGAGGCCGAGAACCATCGAGGTCGGTGCATGCGTAAGCAAGATTACTGCGTCACAAGCGAAATCCAACCAGTCGCAAGGGACGTGGGGAGCCAGCGAGTTCCGCATTGTATTCGGCCACCGGTTTCGGTGGGTGACCCGTTATGTCAAAGGAATATCGGCATGTCCTAGTCCTGTCTGAATCTAGAGCAAGAAGTGCTTTATATGATATACCGGTATCGTTTGTCGGTCGAATGAAGAGATATTCGAGTCGTCCTCTAGTGCTGGCATCGATGCTCCGAGGCCTGCATTGCTGAGCTCTCCGCAGCGGGTTTGCCCTATGGCATTAGATTGTTTAGGTGGGCTTCCTCTTTTTGATAGAAGAGTGTTTGGGATGCTCTACGGGATTTGACCAGATGCAGGCCTCCACTGTGCGGTGCTCATTACACAAAACGAATGACCGAGGTCTCTCATTCTTGCTAAAACACTGTTTAGGAAAATATTGCTTGATCATTTAAGCAGTATAATTTATTTATTTCGAAAAAAATAACTTACAGGCCCTGTCGGGCATTGAGTAAGGAGGGAATTGTTACAATAATAGGTGGATTGCAATGGAAACAGCTCTAAAATACATTTAAAGCGACTGTACACTCTAAAACTTTTCACGCGTAGTAAGCGTGAAACGCGCTCCTCGGCGTCGTAAAATACGTTTTGAGCACCATTTGCTCAAAATATGCGTGGTTTTCCTCCGCCCAAGCGTGACGCCGGTCGAGGAAACGTGCATTTGCTTTATTTTACGCGTGATGGGGGGATTTTATGCGTGAGAACCGGAAAACTCACGCTGAGCGAAAGTCCGCGCCGCGGATCGCATTTCTCCTCGTCACGCGTATATATATCCTGATACAATCGCCAAGGCAGCCGTGCAACGTCGCCGTTACGCGCTTCTGATTGGCTGCTGTGACTTGTGCCTCCTTTCATTTATTTTTGTTTTCAACGCGAGCGCTTTGAAAGGTGGCGCTCGCTTCAGTATATAGTTTTGGCGGGAAACGGGGTTAGAGCCGTTGGAGCCATTGACCCAGCAGGTACATTGTGCGTCGTCTCTGCCAGGTGTCTGCTTGGCCTTCGAGTGTATACTGTGCGGTGGGCTCGCTTTGTGTGGTTGAGAAAAGTGGTGAAGAAGGAACAGCTTCATGAATAACTTGACTTTGATTGACCTGCGTGGTGTGCAGCGCGGTAGATGCAAGAACACCGAATGCGACTGCGCGGAATCCTCGCGCGACACGGCGCCACTCTCTGCCAACTGCGTACTATGGGCACTGGCCTGCCATTCACGGCCGCTTGGAATACCTGGGTAAGCAAATTAATTTGAAATGTCTTGGCTCTTTATATATTTTGCATCTATTTTCCGAACAGTGACGTTCTTGGCGTATTCTGTAGACCTTCCTATTGATCTCCGAACTTCATATTAATGTCAAGCCAAGTTCTCTGCGTACAATACTCACGGATTGAAACGCGACAACTTAGGGCTAAGTAATTCACGTACTTCCGTTTCTAACATCTCGATTTCCTGTCATAGCGGCGCATTTTGACTCGAATGCTTACATCAGATCCAGCATTATCTTTAGATGCCGGATTCTTAGCGACATGACATGGTTACCTTGAGTAATTGCTCATGGAAGTCGTTGTAGTGAAGAAAGTGATGTCGCTTTTCAGTCCGAGAGTACTGTAGCTTCTGTTTCACTCGCGTCGTGTGATCGACGGGGAACGATGACAAGAAGGAAGGAAGGAGAGTTGCTCTCGTTGCCGTGGCTGTGAGCCGTTTCTCCTTCGCCGCCGGGTTTCCAACGGTCTCCGCGTCTGGCGCTCGAAAGCTTTGGCTAGTTTGGCTAGTCGGCGCCAAATCAGCCAAATTTCACGACTACGTTGCGGTTCGCGGCGGTGGCCGTTTTCGGGCTAGGAGGCGCAACGCCAGTAAAGGGGCCGGCTGGCGCCTCGCGCGGTGGGTGAACAGCGCCTGCTTCCTTCGTGCTCCGCAAAGCGCCTCGAAAATGGCGAAAAATATATTGTATACTGTAAATTCACAAAGTCGATGCGTACATTACGAAGCGTTAAAATTGTGCTACATCCTATAAAACACAACCGCGTTAAGGCCACAATAAAATTGTGTGTTTGTGCTGCACGTCTCGACTGAAGTTCGCTTGTTGTATCTGCGTGCGCAACACATGAGTCTATAACTATTATATGGAAGCCGCTATTGCCAAGAGATCGTTCTGGGTACAGACGAGATATTTATGTCGCAATCTAACATTATATGGTAAGATACAATTGCGTCACCTTCAGGAACTTCCGGCTGCTGGGTGAAGTCTCAGTTTTGTGCAGTTGTTATGTGTTTTACCGTGAGGAAGCATCAATTCTTTACCGTACGGTGCAGTACGTTGAGCCAGTGCTTCTGCGGCGGTAATGTTAGCTGTCGTGGCAGCAAGGATGGAGCTCTGTTGCGGTCATGTCGTGATATTAGAACAAACATATACGGAATTACAGAAAGGCTGTTTTTTCTTAGCTGCTCAAGCACAGCAAACGTATTAAATAGTCAATTCGGACATGCAACTTTCACTGTAAAAGCACAAAATTGTCGCGAATACAAAAAAGGAAGTGCTTTGTATGGTACTCAGTTGTGTAGTTAATAGCTCATCTTTTGAATGCGGTTTCTTAAATTAGCAGCGAATGCTTTATTGGTACAGCGAAATGCCGTCACTGTGATCCCCGTTTCACGGTTCTTTTTATTTTTACCGCGCTGAGTGCCTGTTCTGTCGATATGTGCATCTAAATACCACAAATTTTTTTAATTGAGATTCTCTGGGCGACCGTCCTTGCGATAGGAACCACGTTTTTGTTTTTCTGGAATGTCATTATCTTTTATTTAATACGATTTTTTTTTAAATTTATGCTGAAATAGATCGCCGGTGTACACCTTATACTTGACTGTACGACTTCAAAACTCGTTTTTACTGTTCTTGCTGGCCCCCGATGCCGGTATAACTAAACCAACAAAAAGCCACGAAGTTTTGCTGATTGTGCGCTGTATTCTGTGTTCGTGAAGTTTAATTCCACGTCTTCTCTTTCAGCTTGCCTTCGAAAGTAAATTGAGATTTTCAAGCACGGTCGAGGAGAATGTCAGACGCCTAAGGAAAATTCTACCTGCAGTGGCAACACTGGCATCCTTAGCGGACCAATCGTACAGTGAGGTCGACGTGTACTTGCGGTCAAGGCTCGCGAAAATGGCCCTAATTTCAGAGGTGAGTGAAATACTTTGTAAGAGCCAAGTTTCAGAGACAATTCAAAACATCTTTATTCTTCTAACACTACTCAGTTTTGAGCCGGGTATGAGGAGATTGAATGCCGCAATCGCAATGTGAGCTTTGCCGACAAAATCATTTTCATGAATTTGTAGTTCTGTACGAAGTGAAATTTTACAGCTGTCCATTTCATCAGGTACCAATTTAATTTCTCTTTTTTGTCTTTGCCAGGTTTCATCCGAAGGCATTGTTGGCCGTGCATTGTGTGGGGTGACGGGAACGAGCTGGCATGCGGCAAAGAGCCCAGCGAAATCCTGAAGCTGGAACCAGACACGTCGCTGGAAAAAAAGCATTGGTGCTTTGTTTGCGTGTTTACTACGTAAAGGACCTTGCGTATCCGGCTGCTTTTGGCAGTTGCTTGGCTTCCTTCAAGCAGTCGTGAACTGTGCGGTACCGAAGAAATTCCATGGGCGGAAAAAATGGTGAAGGATTTGTTTACTAAACTACACTTCGTTTCAGTTAAGTACAGAGCACAGTTCGCGTGCCGCTCAAAGCGACATCAAAAGTTCATCTGGTGCCTATTTTATAGTTCCTGTGTGTGTTATTTTCTTGGATTGCTCTTCTATAGAGAGAAGCGTTCTTGTAAGTAAGTGAAAATAAAAAGTTTCACTCAAGTTTAAGATTCTTGTAAATGTTTCGTTCTATTTAACTCTTTATCTTTGATTTAAACTCTCAAGCCTCGGAGCACTCCGCACTAAATCCCTCCCTTAATTTTCTTAATGACCGTGTATATAAACAATCGCGCCGAAAGAATGCAGATCAGCGGCTTAATTGTAGGATTCGCCAGATGCACTTGTGCAAGATGCTTTATGAAAGTTTGTCCTGCACTGGCTTCCATGGCGTTTGGATTTGTGACTAGCGAAGTTTCAGGAACAATCCATATGGCTTTCATTCTGCCAACTCGACTCGTTTTTGAACGGTCCACAACGAAGATCTAATGCCCCAATCGCAATGTAAGGCTTTTCGATCAGTGACTGGAGGCCTTCCGAATGCTTAGTTAAGGTGTAAGAGAGGATTTTTATTTACTTGATGCGGGATTCTCTTGTTCTATAAGATGTGTTTCTGACCGTCAGAAAGTGTTTAAAAATGAAGCTGCAAGAAGATAATCTTTGGAGTGCTTTATCTGTTATTGGTTGGCGGCTGCTTGGAGGGTAAATGTACTAGTTGCCCAGGATAAAATAGCTAATTACAAAAATCAAGTTTCAATTATCATCCCTCACATGTGTTGACTATAGAACATTCCACTGCGACAGCACAACATGAGCTTGCTAGCTGCACCGTAAATACAGAGCGCACTGCCGATCTTGAGCTGTGTGCAGACACCCAACATGTGCCGTCGGGTACAACATGGAAAGGGTAGTCAGTGAATTAATGAAAGATTGTCTCTTATTTCTTGCTTACTGCCTGTATTATAAACCGTATTCCGTAATTATATTCCGGCTAGCAAGCTCATTTCAGGCTGTCGCAGTGTAGCATTCTATAGTTTGGACATGTGCAAGATGAAAGTGAGAGTTGATTTTCGCAATTAGCTAATTAATGCCAAGCATCAGTATATATAACGTCCAAGCCGGCGCCAATCCCATACAGCACAATAAATATCTTCTTCCAGCTTTCATTTTAGATGATTTCTAACGGCCGGAAAGACATCTGAAGGAGCAGGAGAATGCCGCATTAAGTAAGTAAAACTCCTCTCTTACACCTTTTCTAAGCGTGAGAAAGGTCGCCAGTCACGGCTAGCAAGCGTGGTTTGCTTAGCGTGCAAGTGCACCACGCTTAGAACAAGCGTGCAAAAAATCGGCTCCACTCACGCTTGGCAAGCGTTATTCAACCAGCGAATCGCGCTTAGGAAGCGTGATTTTTCAGCGTGACAGCACATCACGCTTAGACCAAGCGTGCAAAAAATCCCCCCCCCACTCACGCTTGCTACGCGTGAAAAGTTTTAGAGTGTAGAGTCATTCACATGTGTATATGTGCATTCACATGATACGTACACCAGCCAATTTGAAAAAGAAAGAGCTGTTTCTGGCTTTAATTTCCCATATCGGCGCATTCACTTATTGCATGTGTAAATCATCTAGTGGTGACTTCACTTCACTTTCTCGGTGGATATTATGTTTCACTTGTGACGTTTACCAAAGAATACGTCACAATAAACTATCACTTATTGGATGGCATATCTTCATGTCTACCTTCACGCCCTCTCTTTCTATGTTGATCTGTACATACTAAGGTTTTTAAACAGTATTTCACTTGGATATCCAAATCTGTCATACGAAACTGACTCCACAGTACACTCACCTACAATGGTCCTGGTGTCTTTTCTGTCTCCGAGTTCTTCAATAACATCTTACGGCTTCATCTATGTCGAAAGCCTGTATACCACACTCTAGAAAGAACGATATCACTTATATGTTTGGAAGGCCGCAGCAGTACGAAGAGACAAAAAAGGTTCAGTGGCATAAAGGCCGGGAAAAGCCGCGTAGTTTTTTTTTTTTTTTGCCAATGGCTGGAAAAATTTTGGTTGTTAGTACTAGTAGTTATGGAGAGATCCGCGAAGACGTCATTTTACTGCACCGATGTAAGTGCACGTTACTGCACGGTCGTACGTAAGTCATAATAATGTATCGAGTACCATAAGCTGAGCCTAACGCAACTGCAATCGTCGGGATGCCCAAAGACTGCGCATAGGTTAGGAATGCCAACTGGTGGAATGCCACCACACCACCTTCAAGGCTTTTTCCTTGTTGTTGTTGTGCACAAGGAAAAAATAGGCATGCTTAAGCTGACTCTTTGACATACTCCGACGTTGCACAGGAGGCTGTTCTGGTGAAACGCATTTTCTGCGAGGCATTCCACAAGAGCCGCCTCGGCGCCGAAAGCATCGCTGTAGATGAGGCCTATACACAGGATGTTCAGTGTATGTGTATACGAGTTAGGTTTGCGTTCTGGCTTCGGGAAAGACAAAAAAAGGTGCTGCTCGGAGATCAGAAATGACGCCCACTCTTTGATGTACACAGAACTGGCGTTGTTTATCGCTCTGGGTTACACGAACGATGTGGGCGCTTCCGTGAGTTCAAATGCGCGTGCAACGGGTGCAAATAGTCAGTGTTACATTAACCACTGTGCTGGAGAAAAACAACTTTGTTCTAGCGAACTTTGAGGGCTGCGTAGGCAGCCCGCTTGTCTGAGAGGACCCCTTCCGCCCAGGAAACGGTTGCATTGTGCAGTTTTTCGCTGAAAGAGGGTATACCATAAAATACATTGCC
>JALIZH010013912.1:0-22672 GCA_030522465.1 Rhipicephalus appendiculatus | reverse complement strand
GTTCATGTGTGTGTGAATAATGGACAATTTGTCCCTTGGAGAAGGAGGACGCGACTATTCTAGGTTGCCGGCGGATCTAGCCTTGCGATGTTTCCAGGCAATTGCTTCGCCCGGTTTACACCTTTCAGATTAAGTTGAAAAAAAAAAAAGATGTCTCTTGATGCCGTACTTACCGTGACTGTGACAGGCGCTGGATGCACGTGCACGGCAGTCGAGGCACAACCAGGCGTTCCTCCAAGGCGTTCAGTTTGGGTAGACCTTGGGGCATCGGAGGGTACATCTAACAGTTCGCGAAGCTGAAGGTAGGTAGCATGCCGTTTACCTCGATGGGGGTTAGCCACGTTACGACTGCAGATATTCTGACCGTCTACCACAGCGATCACAGGTCAATACTGTGCAAGTGTAGAGTATTCCGTGAAAGTGTGTGCGCGTGTAATCAACGGCTACATGATCTAAAGTAAAGGCTATGCAACGTAACTAAATATGTCTGTGGCACAGGAAGAACGTTTAGTTGTGCGTACACTTCATTGTGGCAGGGGTAAGGGGGAGACGATCATCGTAGGCAGAACTGTCCACGATTCCGATTCAGTCAACAAATGCGTACTCGTTAAAGGAACACTAAAGTACAGTCGTCTCGGTTCGACAAATTCCAGCTGAGACGCTGAGTCGGAGGGATGGATCCGGGTTGACGTCATCTAGTGTTAATCAATGGACAAAATGTATATCACCCCAGGACGCATACACTTTTAGGAGCCATCTCTCATTGACACATCGGCTTGTGTCCGCATGTGACCTATATGTAACAACGTACCTGCAATGGCATTTTCTCATGAATTCATATTTCCCGAAGAATACTGCGAAAGAAAAAATTAGGAGAACCACGCCTGATGATGGCATTGCGAGATACCTAACTCTTGGTGAATATTATGTTTTGAAGAGGATAGAGCCGATATTATGGCCGAAGGTGATTTTGAGCCGTCCGTAAGAAAAAGAATCCTTTCGACAGTGTACTTCGTGTACACTGTCGAAACAGCCAAGCTGATACCCCTTCTTCACCAGGCTATATCGTACTTCTATGTTTGCAAGTCTTCCGTTCATTGGCGCTTAGCTTCGGCCACTCTTGCGCGAACATCGCGGTTGGCTCGGCGATGACATGCCCGTTCTCGCGTCAGATTTGCTGCCGCTCACGTCGGCCGGCTTCTTCATAGAGAGAACGAGAAGTGTACGGTATTCTGAAAGCGCAAGCTCCTGAACACTGTCTTATACTCCACTGAGCATCAACCTCACCCCATCTTGGCGCGTTTCTCGAAGGTTCACCCCTCCTCCGAGCCTCGACATCCTCCGCCCTCCCCTCGCCTCTCGCAACACGGCTTAGCCCTTCCCATACCTACTGAGCCTCACTGTCACCGCATTGCTAGGTCATGTGACCACCGCTACGCCAACGGACGGGGAAGCCTCGACTAAAAAACAGCTCCGCTATTAAACATTAATAATGTAAGCCCGAAATGCGGATAAAGCCAAAACAGAGCAACTGTTTTATGCATGTTATGACATCTCTTGGACCGAATTCACGTAGCTTCTCGTTCGTAACAGCTCTTTCCCATTGGCCGGTTGCATTCACTGTAATAATATGTCCAGGGGCAGAATTGCCTTAAATTTTCTATTGCGAATATTTCTAGCGTGAGTGACTCATGTGAATATGACCTATTTTCACATTTTTGTCTTAGACATATATTAGACGGTCGTTTACGTCAATTAAAAAAAGTAACTCGCATCATTAGGTAATGAGAATGCCTGCAAAGAGAACACAATCCTGTGAAGCAAAATTTTCGAAGGTCATCGCGAACAAGTAGCTCTGATGCTGCGAGCCTTGTGCCTCCTTCAGGGTGTCAGAAACATAAATTTGAAGGCCTTAATATCAAGATATAGACAACGTAGAACAGTAAGGCCTAGACAGTTAGTGCGTTGCTTTGGTCGCGGTGCCTCCCAACCTCTGCATTCTTTCCGTCCTAATTTCCTCAATATAAATTTCATTTTCAGTGCCATACGTGTGCTTGCTTCTTTCAGACAGGCTATTTCGAGCGCACACTGTGCACGTAGCCATTCATGAGAACCATTCCGAAGTTTAAGAGCAAAACTTTTCGAACCTTTCCGTATTTATTTTGTGCTTCACGTTGTTTCCGTAGATACAGTGTCATTATGTATGGTGCTTTGAAACAGGATTCAATATATGTTTCATTTTGGGCTGTTCGCAAAGCCGAGAAAGACGACGTAAGCAGGAGAATTAAGTTGTGTTCGCCGACGCTCTTGGTAACCGGTCACGTACACTCGGACTGTTGGAAATCTCAACCGCTAAGCTTATCCCCTTGAGACTGGCGCCATATATAAGATTACCTATTTGTGAGGTCTAAGAGAACGGTGTCAAGAACAAATAAAGTTCAAGACCTGGGTGCTATATACATTTTTACATCGCGTTCTTAATACGTTCTCTGCCTTTTTTTTTTTTTTGAAAAACTGATCAGTAACTCAGTAGAACATCCTGTGTTTGCGATAGCAAATGTGCGTTGTGGCGCTGACGCTTTGTTATTTTGTTGTTGTTCTTGTTGAGCACATCTGAGTTTCGAGTTTACTGCATCATACACTGCTTAGCGGATTTTCAGTGCAGCCATGCCTATGTCAGCATACATGTGTTCACTAGTGTTTGAAAAGAGAAATTTTCCAATACGAATCGGATACGAATAAGGCACAAAGTTGCCTTCGAATGTGGAATCGAATCTCGAATATGTCATCATCATCATCAGCAGCAGCAGCAGCAGGAGCAGCAGCCTATCTTACGTCCACTGCAGTGCGAAGGCCTCTCCCAATAATCTCCAACCCACCCTGTCCTGCGTGAACTAATTCCATTTTATGCCTGCGGATTTCTTAATTTCGTCGCTACACCTGGCCCTTTCATGTCCTTTGGCTGCGTGTGCCTCATTAAAAAGTTGCAAAACGAGAGGTATCAATAGCTATGGTGAAATTAATGAAATTGCATGTCATTAGGCTGCAGCATATTCAAGATTCTTTTGGTAATGCACTCATTATAAATTATCATGCAGACAAATTTGCTGCTCGTCGTGCTCACAGTGTGAGCACACTTTAAGTGAAGTAAAAAGACGTCTGAAATGGGATGCAGTGTAATGCAATGTCATGCTCGCACAATGCCACTTCTTTTTTCAGTCATCTAAACATGGTTTAGCTAACATTCTTGTCGGTTATATTACTGCTTCTTTTTTCTTTTTTTTTCTTTTTTTTTTTTATGGAGTGCTAAAGTACAAATTATGCTGTATAAGAGACCTGTGGTAGGAATCTTAGTGAAAAAGAAACCGTCTCTGTCGCATGGGCATTCCGGGCAGGCTGCAGCGGAGTAGGGTGGTCATGCGCACATCACGCATGTTTCTGAGTGATTACAGTAAAATCGAGCCAATTGCCGGGAACGCAGCATAATTATGCATTGAACGGTAGTATGTCGTAAACGCGAAGTACAACGTAATCTAATGAGCACGTATTAGCGATGTTTTACTGTAAAAAAAAAGAATATGTAGCATGTGTAAGTCATCATTAGTTCGAATTATTGAATTCGTCTGATGATTTGCCTCTTCAGCCGCATATTCGACCGCGGCCGAATATTCGGGAAAATCCGAATATGCATTTTTCGAATCGAATATGTTTTGAATAACGAAAATACTCTATTCGTATTCGAAATTTTGAATATTCGCACGCCCCTAGTTTTTACATTTCCTGCAAGCAGCTTAACTGTTTGCGTCCGTCCCTCTTTCCCGCGTCCCACACCCTCACAGCGTATGCGCGTCTCCTCCCCCTCTCTCTCTCTCCTCTCTTATGCTCACTCCCTTTCTCTCCTCTAGGAATACTCTACTCTACGGAGCGGCGCCCATGTCCTACACCCCCCACAGCGCATGCGCGTCCCCTCCCCCCTCTCTCTCCTCTCTTAAGCTCACCCCTTTCTCTCCTCTAGGAATCCTCTACTCCACGGAGCGGCCCCCCGCGTCCCACACCCCGACAGCGGATGCGCGTCCCCTCCCCCCTATCTCTCCTCTCACCCCCCTTTCTCTACTCTAAGAATCGTCTACTCTACGGAGCGGCGCCCGCGTCCCACAGCGCATGCGCGTCCTCTCCACCTCTCTCCTACGCTCACCCCTTTTCTCTGCTGTAGGAATCCTCTACTCTACGGAGCGGCGCCCGCGTCCGACATCCTCACAGCGCATGCGCGTCCTCTGCCCCTCTCTCGTACGCTCACCCCCTTTCTCTACTCTAGAAATCCTCCGCTCTACGGAGCGGCTCCCGCGTCCCCTCTCTCTCCCTCTAGGAATCCTCTACTCCACAGCGCATGCGCGTCCCCTCTCTCTCCTCTCCTACGGTTCCCCCCCGTTCTCTTCTCTAGGAATCCTCTACGGAGCAATGCGCGACAGGTGGTGCGACAGCTGCATACTCCGCTGGGGGCACCACGGTATTTCCGCGGTATAAAAATGACGGAGCGCGCCTCATTCTCTCTCCTGTGCACCGCGATGAGCGCCCGGGCCCCTGCAGCGAAACGAGAGCGGCGACGTTTCTCCCGCTCAAGCTAACCATCTCCCCGCTGCTTCGCATCCACACATGGTTCCCTTTAGCGGGAGATGGGGAAGTTTTTTTACACAGGAAGACGACGCTTACTGTCCACCGGAAGGTACCCAGTGTATCAGTAAATTATAAAAGTGTATTCTCTTTAGGTTGCTGCTTTTTTTC
This sequence comes from Rhipicephalus appendiculatus, assembly GCA_030522465.1. Lineage (NCBI taxonomy): Eukaryota > Metazoa > Arthropoda > Arachnida > Ixodida > Ixodidae > Rhipicephalus > Rhipicephalus appendiculatus. The sequence goes on along the minus strand of JALIZH010013912.1, from coordinate 17,890 downwards.
TAAATACAACAGGATACAAAGCGTTAAAAAAGGGAAATCGACAACTACCCGTTTGTTGCACGAAGCCACAAGGAAATCCATACGGCGTAGGTCCCGGGTTCTATCCCCGCGCCAGGACGAATTTTTCTCAGAACTGATTTGCAAAATGTGTCTCTCCAAGTGCACCGAGTTGCCAACAAATTTGCCCTCGTGTTGCCGATTGCTACCTTCCTGGTTAGCTGAACTGGTAGAGCGACCGCCCCGGAGAGTCGTTCGTCCCGGGTTCGATCACCGGGCGAATTTTTCGGCCGCTGTCTTTCTGAGAAATCCGCATGAATTTTCTTGTAGCTTCGTGCTACAAACTGGTGGCTGTCAATTTTTCTTTCTTAACCCTTCCGCCACCTCGCGGGATTCCACAGAACTAATTTAAAAGAAATATAAAGTGTATTAGCTATTACGAACAAACAGTTGTTTCACAAATTTGTTGGAAAAATTAGCCGCGACGTATGTGGGACAGCCAATCAGATCGGTCCCCTGTGTGAGGTCGCTCACCCATGCAACGTGCTATGGGCAGGGATGGTTAAAAACTCGACTAGTAGTGCCGCTGCGATCTGTAGCGACGCGCGCATTTGAAACCTCATCATAAATTGCGCACTTAACGTAAGGCGCTTTAAATTTATCTGCTTATGATTCAAAGGACTTGCTGTAACGGCTCAATGCGTTTGTACAAAGCCGTCGAAACTGTTTCAGGGTCCCTTTAGCAGCTTCTGCATGTTCATACAAAAAGTTATGCTGAAAAAAAAAAAGAAATAGAAGCAACATGTGCTTTCTTTTTACACTAAACTTCCCTGCTTTTACGCAACAAAACTCAACGACCGAAAACAGGACTTTGAATGCAATATCGCATCGGCAGATTTTATGTGCGATGCTCCGTGAAAGTTGCAGCGGCGGCTTGCAAACATGACCCCTTCTGTACTGTTTTCTGCTTCGATCTAACATCCTCTCGAATAAGAAATAAATGATGCACTGCAGAAGCACAAGGATTACTATGTGTAAAAGAAAAAGAAACGCAACATCGTGCCGTGGCTGCGGGAATATGCGGGTGCCATGATCGACTCGCGTGTTCATGTAAACACGTCGCGTCTTGAGGCCGCAGAAAGTTCTGGGTCGCCACACGTGCGAGGTACACTAATCTAATCAGTGTCCGTCCGCGGAGCAAACATGGTACTGGACTCGGTATATGTACTGAACAGTTCAATGAGTGGAAAGATAACAGAAATTCGTGGTTATATACACCTGTACCCAAGGCACTCGTTGACGAGGGTTCAGACGTCCAGACTAGAGATAAACTTACTTGGCGTAAAATCCGTACGGTACAGTGATGCATCCTAAAGTTTCGCTCCATGAAAATCTGAAGGAACTTCTGAGAAAAGTGCTTCGTTACCAATTCCCACGACCCGCCGCTTATTTAAAGAAGCTCGAGCGCCCCGAGCCTGCAGTTGCGGCTGAAAAAACGCTTCCTCAAACTTCCCTGTGCATAGCATTTCCATATATGGGCGCAGTAGTCTTGAATTTCACGCGCGCGTAGGGATGCGCACCCAACTATAAAACTGAGTTAGCTGCCAGGTTTAAGTTTATAGGCGTATTACTAAAATGCTTTGCTTATAATATGCATTCGGTTACTTGAAGTAGGCTATAAACTTCAGTATACCTGCCAAATCACACGAGGCGACTTATCCACATTATGGCCTGGTTTATCGGGTGCGACGATTCCTAAACCTAGAGCAATCGTTGCTATTGATGCTAAATGATTTACTTTCATTTGGGGCTTTAGTACGGGCAGAGCCACGCCAAAACCCCAATTTATGATTGCTTCGAAATCGAACGACACAAGATGTTAAACTAACGTCTAGAATGTGCAAACGGTAAAGACGCAACGCAAGGCGAAGAAAACAAGAGGACAGGAAGAGGACACGAAGACGCTCTTTCCTGTCGTCTTGTTTTCTTCCCCCTGGCATGGCGTCTTGACCTTTTGCATAATACGAACTAACATTTCTAGACCTTGTTCTAGAAACGTTGGTACGAACCAACTAGCCGAACAACATGTTTTATCAGAGGGGTACTAACGCAACATTTCGAGGGCGAGATAGCCTGTGGGATCGATTCCCGTGAACATGCGTATATCATCTGCAAGATATCAACAACGAATATGGCTTGGAAGATGTTTTATATGAATTTTTAAGTTCGCGTGCGCGATCCAGAGCTATACGCCGCACCTCACGGCATTGATCACCCTTGAAAGTGACTCGAAGATGACCTCCCTACTTCCCCGACGTCACCACACTGAAGCCGGTACAACAAGTTATGATGACGTCATAGTCTCCAGTTCTCTTATGCCGCGCTTGCGACAGCAGACTACTTTTCGTCGGCTGCTCGCGAGTCCGTGGCCGCGGCGCACGCGTTAAAAGTTTTGTGTTTGACGACACTGCTTTCCCGATTCCTTTTCCAAAGGACTTCTTGATGCGGACCGCGAGGAAGTGCGTCACAGTTCTGCGTGCTGACGTGGTCGAGCGTTGCACACGCTAGGTGGTGATAGTTGCACCCGGTGGCTGGTCGTTTTCCGAGCTCTCTCAAACCCAAACTGAGATTGGTCGGTAATGAGGAGCCTGTAATTAATTATCTGTTGCGCGCTGCACTAAACGATGTGCCGTGTTAGGACTAACAGGCCCCCAGCAACACTTTGCAGCAAAAAAAAAAAAAAAAAACGCGAGGCCAAAATTTTTCTGTCAGTACGTACCCCTTTAAGGTAATGCCTAGACCATCACACTCCTCAAGAAAACTTGCGCTATAAAAACTGTATTTCCCAACCACAGCCAGCTTAGCTTCGATGAAACTGTAGAATTGAGATTTATAAAATTTGGCTGAGAATTAATGACGTATAGGGTTCATCTATACACGGGCTTCTCGAAGCTGCAGAACGTGCGCTATCCAAGCAAGGCAGACGTTCAGGTGAAGATTGGAGGCTTGAAGAGATGAACATTCTTGAACACAGGGTAGAGCACTGCACGGGCCGTGATTCTCGGCCCTGGGCCCGGCCCGAGCCCGGTACTCGTTGAAGTTTACCCGCCCGAGCCCGGCCCGGTGACTCAAAAGTGGAACCCGGGCCCAGCCCGAACCCGAGAAAAAATTTCACCTACCCGGCCCGGCCCGGCCCGACCGCAGATCGGGCCCGACAGAGGCCCGAGCCACTATTATAGGTGATATTGACCGAACATGGTACCAATATCAAGGCGTTTTAAGTAGCAAATACCAACGTTTTGTTCGCGCATGCTGCGCTAACAAGTATGCCTTAATTTAGGGTAATTACTCGTAGAAAAGTGCCTCACTTTGGTAACAGCTCACCGAACATACTGGATACAATGAACGGTTATTTTTTCTACAAATACAATGGGAATCATCATGAGCGTTTGGTAGCAGATATTGTCGCAAGAAAAGATATTTGTAGCATGCGTTCAGTTTCAACAGGGAGCGCAATAAGAACACTGGAGATAGGGAACAGAAGCCGGCTGTCTTGAGTTTGCTCTTATTGCGCTTTGTAATTAATTTAAAGCATGCTCTACTATCAAACCCAATCGTGCACCCTTCTGAGTATGTAGCACCTGTCTTCATCGTAGTAGCACCTTGCCACGGCAGGACAAATAGACAAAGGAAAAGCCAAATTTATTACCTTTGTTGTAAATACACTAACCTAAATAAAATATAAACGAACCTCGCGCCCCCGCGCGTACTTTTCGAAATACGTATTAACAGCCGAACGGCCGAAAAAAAGCAAAAAAAATTACAGTAAATGCTGGTTACTTCTGTATTTACCGTACAGGGAAAAAACGTCCAAATTAACCGAATGCTGAATTATAGAAAATATCAAGAGACCATTAAACAACAGTCTCTTTCATCTCTGCATTTTCATATTCTTTATGAATACGTAAATTCAGTACTTCGTTCAGATATTACCGCGGCTCAAGGCCACCGTGTACTAAGTCAAAATATGGTGTAAAGTTATCCTTTGTAACGTACTGCCTCCACCAACAACACCTCGTGCATGCAATTTTTTTTGCCGGAAAAATGGCCGGCACATTATCGTTCGTCCATCACAATGCAGCCAGCGAGTTTTCTGCGAGCATACGGACTGCGTGTGACATTGTGCGCGCATTGTCCGGAATCAAAACGAAGCGTGCCGAGTCCCTGGTCGACGAAACCATGGTCGCTAAAGGCACGATTGTTGTATTTGTCGCATATGGGGAAGCAGCCCCAGCTGTAGAGGAACGTTAAGTGGAAAACCCCGCGGCGAAAAGGAGGAGGAAGGGCAACTTGGGGGGTCGCGTTTTCGGCGTTGCGACCGCAGCGGGCCGGAGGCGACGAGTGGTCCACCTGAGGGACATTACGGGAAGAGCGGAGAGCGTCGTTGACATCGTCGTTTAACGACCTACACGCGCACCCCGTGAAAGAAGGACTCAAAGCCGCCGGGACCGGCACCCAAAACACCAGGCGTTTTCTCCTTCTGTTCTTCCAGATGGTTGCACGTGCGGGGTGCAGAGAGAACTCTTTTTACTATACTTGTGTTTACATGTGTTTCTTTTTCCCTTTTGCTTTCCCTCTCTCCGAGAGCGCTGTACATAGTGTACAAATAAATGAGTCTTCGTGATGCGTTCAAACTGAAAAGACGTCTTGTTTCTCTGTCGTCGTCCCCTTAAAGAAAGTTTTGCCTCCCTGCTATTCCGCCACAATATTTTTTGGTGCCGAAACCCGGGAATATATAGGGACCCAGAGATGGACATCGACAGAATCAAGCGCAAAAGGGCCGTGGTGCGAACGTCAACTACAAAGCTGCTCAACGACATCGCCGCCATGGAGGACGACGCATCACTCGGTGAGCTTGAAGAGAAGATCAACCTTCTCACACTTAAGGAAGATTCACTCAAAGAGCTAGATCGGGAAATAGAGAATGGTGTAGAAGATGATGCATTAGAAGAGGAAATTGCATGCTCCGAGAACTACAAAGAAAAGATCAGCATCGCAAAAACCAAACTACAGCGCATGCTACGTGAGCTTAGCTGCACTAACACCTCATCAGTGACCGCTTCGCTAGATCGCACCTTAAAGGAGTCCTGACACAAAAATTTTCGCCCCGCGTTTTTTTGCTGCAATGTGTTGCTGGGGGGCCTGTTAGTCATAACACGGCACATCGTTTGCTGCAGCGCGCGACAGATAATTAATTACAAGCTCCTCATTACCGACACAGCCTCAGTTTCGGTTTGACAGAGCTCCAAAAACGACAAGCCGCCGGGTGCAACTATCGCCACCTAGCGAGTGAAACGCTCGGTCACGGAGCACACAGAACAGTGACGCACTTCCGCGCGGTCTGCATCGTCTGCTTGCATTCGCTTGTCACCCATGCTGCGTGATGTCGTCGCCGTTATCGTCCTCGCTGTCGTCGTCGGGCTCATCGTCGTCTGATGGCGACAATTTTCTTGCGACGGGGATGGAAGGAATTTACGACGGGGCGAATCACTTCAGGTTTGACCCGCTGGCGAGGAGTGCTTCGTCGGGAAGCGGCAACAATACCAGCGACGACGACCACGATGAACCTCGCGTCGGCAATGTACTATGGTAAGACCCGACACATTCGTGCACAAATGTTCTGCAGGGCAATTCATTTAGCCAAAGTACGTTCTCTTTTTCTACGTTCAATATTCGATTGAATCACTTGATAACATTGTGATGCCCTTCAAGTTGTTGGTGCCGAAGAAAGCTAGGTAACACCAAAGCACCAGACGTGAGCGATGTACAGGGTGGAGTCGGAAGACCCATGTACGCCAAGTCCGGCGCCTGTGTGGTAAAGCAATGCGCCTCGAAATGGAGCCCGCAAACGCGACTGTTCTGCACGGGGGACCAGTCCTGATACTCCTGACGTCCACAAGCGCACACGAACTCGATCCACTTCTGCCGCCGAGGTTCGTCGCGGGGAAACGTATGCAGCGATACGCCTGATCCCGACTTCGACGTGCAGAAGGAAACGGCGCAGAAGGATTTCGGCATTGTGGCCTGTCACTGCAGCCCAGGCAGCACAGGGAAATCAAGAAGTCCTTGGGAGCAGGAAACGGGAAAGCTGTACTGTCGCCAAACACAAAACATTCAACGCGTGCGCCGCGGCAGCGCCTCCTCTTGGCCGCGGCCACACACTCGCGAGCAGCCGCCGAGGCTAAATGTCGTACAGAGCAGTACAGAGTCCGTACCTAGAGAGAGAATCTCTAGGGATTTTTCGATCTAGGGACTTGCGATGGTGGTGCCGTCGGTGCCGTCACTTCGTAGCGGAGGCTTTTGGAACGCTGCTTCGCCGGCCGGTGTGGCCCGATATCGCCGTTATTTTCTCGAGCTAGCGCCCTGCTGGAGCGATTTTCAGCGTTCGTCTCTTGTCTCTGCTTCGACGACGATGGACGATGACCGCGAGTCCTGCAGCTTTCGTTTCGGCAGCGTAGTACGCGATCCGGTGTCCCGTAGCGACTTCGTCGTGACTGCCTCAGAGAACATCTATGACTGCCTTTGCTTGATCGGTGTGGCTAGGGTTACGTCCAGGCGTAACTGTTGCCACCGCTGTCGTTACGTCCAGACGTTACTAGCGCCTTTCCTTACCTGCCGTCACTATAGGCTACTGCTCACTGTAAGGCCAGTTTTACTAGCGCCTTTCCTTACCTGCCGTCAGTATAGGCTACTGCTCACTATAAGGCCAGTTTTACTAGCGCCTTTCCTTACCTGCCGTCAGTATAGGCTACTGCTCACTATAAGGCCAGTTTTACTAGCGCCTTTCCTTACCTGCCGTCACTATAGGCTAGCGTTTGCTCAAGTGGCTTGTGTCATTACAGCGAAAGAGTGGCAGCGACGTGGGTTGGGGCGCCCGCCGCTGTCACGAAGGCCATTTCCTTAAAGAAAAAAAAAAATATATTAGCGGCGCCCGTGGAGCATTAATGCTATACTATTAGAATAGTACTTCAAAAAAAGAAAAAAAAGTTTAAAAAAAGTAAAGAACTTTGTCGAGATTCGAACAACCGATCTCTCTGCTCCGAGCACGGCACGTTGGCCCGCTGCGCCAGTGGAGCTGATCGGTTAGGTAGGTTTAACAGGCGGAATGCCTACGCACACCGGCTGGCGAAGCGGCGTCGTTCCAAAAAGCTCCGCTACGAAGTGACGGCACCACCATCGCAAGTCCCTAGATCGAAAAATCCCTAGAGATTCTCTCTCTAGGTACGGACTCTGTACGACATTTAGACGCTCGCGCCGCCGAGCAGTCACCAACAGCGCAGTGGCGAGCGCGCCAAAACAGAAATGGCGGCTACGACGTCATTATTACCTGTTGTACCGGGAAGTAGGAGGGTCACCGCGGGTCACCTCCGAGGGTGTCAATGCCGCCAGGTGCGGCCTAGAATGCTGGATCGCGCACGCGAACTTCAAAATTCATATAAAATACCTTCCAAGCTTTATTCGCTGTCGATGTTTTGCAGATGGTACACGCATGTACACGGGAATCGATCCAGCAAGCTATCTCGGCTGCGAAATTTTGTGTCGGTACCCCTTTAAGCTCCACAGATCAAAGAGAATCTAGCACTAACATCCCGCAAGTAACCCCCACCATAAAGTTGCCCAAACTAGAAATATCAAAGTTCAACGGCGAGCTTCGACAGTGGCAAGGCTTTTGGAGTCAGTTCGACTCAACAATCAACGCCAACCATCACCTCTCAAATGTGGACAAGTTCAAGTACCTCAACAGCTACCTAACAGGAAAAGCAGCGGCTGCTGTTGCAGGTCTTGATTTGTCTGAAGGAAACTACGAAGTTGCGCTTTCTCTGTTAAAGGAAAGGTTCGGCCGTAAGGAAGCTATTATCGACGACCACATGTCCAGATTGCTCAGTATCAGGTCAGTGCGTGACTCGCGGAACATCAGCCAACTTCGAGGCCTTGTTGACGAAGTAGAGAGGAGTGTACGAAGCCTTACTTCTCTAGGCGTAGATGTCGGCACGTACGGAGCTTTGCTACTGACGGTTGTGAAGAAAGCGGTGCCTGCTGACCTTCATCTAGAATACTGCCGAAGAAAGGACGCTACGACAGGAGGCAGCGAACTGGAGGCATTTGTGCATTTTTTAAGAATCGAGGTAGAAGCACGGGAAGTCATTCAGCGGGCCGAAGCACCAAGGGGCATGAGTGTAGAATCGTCTATAGAAGGCCGTAAGAGCACCTTTAAAGCGGCAAGAGTAACTTCGGCTGCGGCATTGCACACCTTGACCAAGGAACGGAAAGCGTGTCTGTTTTGTTCGTCAGAGTGTCACGAAACCGGCAACTGCGACGCAGAGATGTCGGCAGCTGACAAAAGAGAATTGTTGAAGCGTGAGAATAGATGTTTCCGTTGCACAATAAAGGGCCACACGTCGAGAGATTGCCGTAAGGCCAAATGGCTCAAGTGTGCCCAACTGCAGCGGAAGACACCTCACGGCTATGTGTGATCCTGATTTCAGAGGATACCGCGGCACTGATGAACAGAATGCCTCTCCACTAGTGACTGGACAAGCCGCGGTGCTAAAGTCTTCTCTAGGCTCAGAAGAGAATTTTATGCGCACGGAAGGACATCAGTTTCTTCTACAAACAGCACGAGCTTGGACAGAGGGACCGCACAAAAATACACTTGTCAGGCTTCTCCTGGACGGTGGCAGTCAACGAACATTCATCCACCGCGACTTATCTGAAAGACTAAAGTTAAAGGTGCTTGGGGAAGAGGAACTCAGAATCTATGCCTTCGGCGACAAGTCGGCTATAAACCGCACTAAGGCGCGTCGGGTCGAGCTGGGGCTCCGAAGCCAATACGACGGGAAACGAATACGAGTGGAGGCTCTGGAGGTTCCCTGCATCTGCGCAGATATCATGGCTACACCTTCAAAGTCAGTTCTACTATAACTTTCGAAATTTGACTTGCCAGTTGCAGACGTCGCGCAGGCTGACGGAGGTGAAAACATTGACCTTCTAATCGGCGCCGATCATTATTGGGAAATAGTAACGGGATCCACCAAGCGTCTAACATCCAAGCTGATGGCAGTGGAGACTGCGTTCGGATGGACTGTCCAGGGCCAGGTCGGCACAAGAAGGTCAACCGGAGTTTGTTCCTCAGCCGCGGGCGTAATGCGAGTGGCAGTGAGCGAGCAAACTGACAAAGAAATATCGGCCCAGTTGAGGTCATTCTGGGAGCTCGAACACATTGGTATCAAGGAACACGAACCAGCTCGTCACCAAGACGCAGTCCAACAGCACTTCAAAGAAACCGTCAAATTTGAGTATGGTCGGTACACAGTGTCTTTCCCCTGGAGGCCTATGGTTGATGAACTCGACGACAACTACGAGTGCGCCGCGAGGCGTCTTAGATCCCAAACAACGCGCCTTTTGAAGGGAGATTCCTTGATCGTGGAATATGACGCCTGCATCCGAGAATATATCGAAAAGGGCTACGCAGAGCCAGCCAACAAGCATTGCAGCACTTCGGAAGGTCCGGTGTATTATATGCCACATCAAGCAGTTGTTCGACAAGAGAGCCAGACAACCAAAGTGAGGGTGGTGTTCGACGCATCATCAAGTGCCAAAGATCGCCTCTCACTGAATGATGTTTTGGAAAGTGGTCCGAAACTTAATCCAGAGCTGATCGATTTGCTGCTCAACTTCCGCACTTACAACATCGGCCTCATCGCGGATATTGAAAAGGCATTTCTTCAAATATCTCTGTCAGAAGGCGACCGGAACGCTGTACGGTTTCTCTGGTATGATACTACGCCGAAGAAAGGGGAAGAATGTCCAGCCGTGGTGGCCTACCGGATGACGCGCGTGCCGTTCGGTGTCACATGCAGCCCATTCCTATTGGCCGCAACATTACAACACCATCTTGAAAGACTCCCGGAGCAGTATGCTGAAACTGCGAGCATCCTGCGCAGCCACCTCTATGTTGACGACCTTGTGACTGGGGTCGACAGCCTTGAACAGGGTAAAGTGTTATGCCAGGAATCAAGCGATATATTATCACAAGCAGAAATGCGACTCCACAAGTGGATGTCTAACGACCACGATTTAGTCAACTTCATAGAGGATGGGAACGTGGCAAGGAGCAATGCGAATGCTGGACTTTCTGCAGCCACCAAGGTATTGGGAGTGGGTTGGAATGCTCAGACAGATGACTTCGAGTACAATCTGATCTCACTTCTTGAATTCCTCGCCACAAGAGCCGACAGCAAGAGATTTGTATTGCAAGTCTCAGCCAGAATTTTCGACCCCTTTGGGTTTATTGCTCCCACAACACTGTACGTAAAGATATTGTTCCAAAGGTTGTGGGAGTTGGGTGCTGGATGGGACGACCCCTTGCCAGCAATAATGCAGGCGGAGTGGGACTGCTGGTGTAAAGAGCTTCAATGCATCAAGGCAGTGTCCATTCCGAGAATCATCGCAAGGGATTTCCGAGATGAAGAGACGGAGAAAGTGTTGCACATTTTTCTGCGATGCCAGCCCGAAGGCCTACGGTGCTGTCGCATACGTTGCATGCAAGTCTCCTCTGGGAATAATCAATATAAGCCTAATCATGGCCAAATCAAGAGTAGCTCCTTTGAAGCGCCTCTCGTTACCCCGACTCGAGCTGATGGGGGCCCCTAATTGGCGCTCGACTGTGCAACTACGTTGCCAAGGCCCTGGACCTCCAGAATGCTGCTACTATCCTTTGGACGGATTCCACAGTGGCTATGCACTGGATTAAGGGAAACGCTGCCAGATGGAAGCCCTTCGTGGCGAACCGAGTATCAGAGCTACAGGCGCTGACGGATCCCAAGGATTGGAGACACTGCCCAGGACCAGACAACCCCGCTGACCTAATCACTCGCGGTATCCTCCCATCAGCCTTGTTGGAGAGCGAATTGTGGTGGAGAGGGCCCCATTGGCTCCACAAGGATGAGATGCATTGGCCTACGAACGGCGAGCCGAGCCAAGGGGCAGAGGAATGTCAAGTGGAAGAGCGAAAAGTGACGGTGATGCCCATAGTATCATCGCCGTTCGAGGCGGTGCTGAAAGTAGAGGAGTTCAGCTCATTCAGCAGAGTCGTGCGCGTAACTGCGTGGGTCCGCCGCTTTGTAAACAATTGCCGCAACGGGGAAGAAAGAAAAAAGTGGCCCACTACGAGCTGAAGAGGTGATCGATGCTGAGAGGTACTGGTTGGCTGCAACTCAAGGAGAAGCATTCAGTGACGACATTTTCAACCTGAAAGCCCAAAGACCGCTGCACAAAGGCTCTCCTGTTTTGCAACTCAATCCGTACCTTGACGGGGACGGTCTCATGCGAGTTGGTGGACGCTTGCAATTCACTGACAACCACGAAAAAGACCAAACATCCCATCATTCTACCTAGCACTCACCCGTTCACGCTACTGCTCATAAGGAAAGAGCACATGAGAATGCTGCACCAGGGGGTGCGCGACACCTTGGCGCAACTGCGAGAGAGGTATTGGATCATCCGAGGGCGCCAGGCCGTAAAAAAGATCATCAAGCAGTGCCTCATCTGTCGCAAACAAAGTTGCCCTCCGGCCACGGAACCAGTAGCACAACTTCCAGCTGACAGAGTAACAAAAGGAAATCCGTTCGACACTGTCGGCATCGATTTCGCAGGACCTTTGATTTGTCAACAGTCGCGCGATGTCCGGAAATGTTACATCGCTATTTTCACCTGCGCTGTGACACGTGCCGTCCATCTTGAGCTCGTCAGCGACATGTCGACTACAGCCTTTCTCCTGGCCTTCAAGCGCTTCGTGGCTCGCAGGGGAATCTGTTCGACTATCTATTCGGACAACGCGCTAACCTTCAAGAGAGCAGCTAAAGATCTGAAGGCGATGTTCACGCTACTAAAATCACAGGAAATGCAGTCATACTTCGCCGGAAACCAGATCAGGTGGAAGTTTATTGTTGAAAGGGCAGCTTGGTGGGGCGGATTCTGGGAGCGGTTGGTGCGATCGGTGAAGGTAGCGTTGCGCAAAGTGTTAGGTCGGAGCAGTTTAAGCTTTGAAGAACTCACAACTGTGTTGTACGAAGTGGAGGCCGTGATAAACTCACGCCCACTGACTTTCACCTACGATGATGCTCAAGAGCCAGAACCACTGTCGCCGGCGCACTTCCTCGTCGGAAGAAAGCTGACAACCCTTCCTCCACACCACCTGCCAGCCGAAGTTCCGGGCGGTGACACGCATCTCTCACGACGCTGGAAGTACCGGTCGGCCGTGGCTGAAGGGTTCTGGAGACGGTGGCGGAAGAGTACTTATTGGAACTTAGATCTGCACATTTTTCCCGCCCAACGACATCGAGTGACCTAAAGATTGACGACTTGGTTCTTTTGAAAGAAGATCATCTGAAACGACACATGTGGAAGATCGCCAGAATCGAAGAAACGTTCAAGGGAAGAGACGGCAGGGTGCGGGCCTGCAGATTAAAACCAAGTGGGGGGAACGGAGGTCAAACGACCAGTGCAGCTGCTTTATCCCTTAGAAGTCGACGGACAATGAGCTCAGGAGTTCGCTCATCCGGGGGAGGTTGTTGTATTTGTCGCATATGGGGAAGCAGCCCCAGCTGTAGAGGAACGTTAAGTGGAAAACCCCGCGGCGAAAAGGAGGAGGAAGGGCAACTTGGGGGGGTCGCGTTTTCGGCGTTGCGACCGCAGCGGGCCGGAGGCGACGAGTGGTCCACCTGAGGGACATTACGGGAAGAGCGGAGAGCGTCGTTGACATCGTCGTTTAACGACCTACACGCGCACCCCGTGAAAGAAGGACTCAAAGCCGCCGGGACCGGCACCCAAAACACCAGGCGTTTTCTCCTTCTGTTCTTCCAGATGGTTGCACGTGCGGGGTGCAGAGAGAACTCTTTTTACTATACTTGTGTTTACATGTGTTTCTTTTTCCCTTTTGCTTTCCCTCTCTCCGAGAGCGCTGTACATAGTGTACAAATAAATGAGTCTTCGTGATGCGTTCAAACTGAAAAGACGTCTTGTTTCTCTGTCGTCGTCCCCTTAAAGAAAGTTTTGCCTCCCTGCTATTCCGCCACAACAACGATCATAGCGTCCACGCAGTTCCGAAGGGACGCGCGCGGCGTACGTCAGATTCGAAACGAAGCTGCTGAGCACCGCAAGCACAGTCATGGATGGCGACTACGCAGTTCTAAATGGGCGCGGTCAAAACGAAACTGCTGCTTTTCGCAGCGTTAGCCCCAGTCGTTATCGAGTTGTTCATCGACAGCGCCCACGCAGTTCACATGCGCCGTGTAAAATCGAAAACAAAACAAGTTTGCTGCAGCTGCTGAAGCCTTGGTTCCCAACAACTCGATCGTGGTAAGGTTGTGGATGGCGAGCACGCTTTACTGAAGGCCTGCGGTCGTTTACGTTGTTCGCGAACATCGTTTTCGCTCCTTTGCGTCGAAAATTATCGGCTCTTGGTGCTTGGCGCGCTCCGAGGATCGTCCAAATTCACCCGGTTGCGGCAAAATATGACGGAATTTACGACAGTTTGATGCCATTAAACAATACATATGCTGCCGATACCAGAAAACACGTCCCAGTTATCGGATTTTTCGAATGAACGAGCTTTTACTGTAGTAGTTATGGATTTTTTCGCATCACACCACCGCTTGTACATAAACTCTATAGGACCGAAGGAGTTGTGTCTCTATTGTTTGCTGCATTTCTAGTTGCCTTCACTTCTATATTATTACTCACCCACCTCTGCAATGTCCTTGGCCTGTAGGGTATATGTAATTGAAGATGAAATAAATCAAGTTTTTGTGGCATAGTTTACAGTTCATTTCCTCACATATTGTTGTACGAAAAGACAAATTATCAAGAGTTTCCGACTGTAAGCACGCCATGCTCTGTTACATCAAATCTACTGCCGCGCTACGGTTTCTTGAACTGCTTGCGCTAGCCGCAGGGGCGCACGAAATCTGCCTTGCGATGTGTGAAGGCGTCGGCAATCGCAGTTTCCAGGCTTCCCCCAATGGAGCAGATTTTGGACTTTTTTGAGTGCTTTTTTCATAATGAGCATTGCTTTCCAGCTCATCGCTTCATTTATCTTGTTACCGAACGTCGTGCCACTCTTCAATATGGTCTATAAAACTCATCTATGAGGGCTTCTCTTTGCAAATTCAGCAGTGTATGTTATGAGCGGTTTGTATTGTGCTCTTTTTTTTCATATTATAATGATGTATGCCTTGCTAACGATATCAGGGTGACGCCGCAGCCGCTGATGTGGGGCCAAAACGTGGCAGTCAAAACGTGCTTCCAACTTCGAAAAAAGAATTTAGCACTTTGATTGCGCAGATAATGAACTTTATTGCAAAGGATGGCGCAGCAGCATAAGCAGCCGTAAGGGTGACTGGTGGCGATCATAACATGAATATAAAAAATACAGATTTACAACCTGCCAGTCAAGCAGCCTCGCGCACAACAAAACTCTTTTGTATACCTGCAGGCTGTCTCAGCGAAAACTGTTTCATGGGGCCTCATTTTGCAGATTGGCCATCGCCTGAACGCGTCTTTAAGTCGCAAGCGGTAGTGAACAGGAATCGAAAGTGCTCCGCATCCAGAGCGCTCTGCACTCATCGACATTGGAAATCAGGCATCCGACGATGTGAGCACTGAAACACTAGGACACAAAAGGCAGAGGCGGCAACACAAGGGCCCACTAATACAGTTCTTAATTAATGCTTGTGTTGCCGCTTTGCCTCATGTGTCCTGGTTTCTTAGTGCTCTCTTCAGAATGTCGTACCAACTCGCCCACCAATCAATCCTTATAAGATATGCGACGAACGCCGCGTATTATTTCTTAGGCTTACGTTCAGACTCCGACTCTGCATTGATCATCACGGAAGAAATTATTGTGAAAGTGGCTATAAATCACGCTTCAATGCCAGCAACTCTGATCTTGAGCGTCCTTATCACGCCGGAGACTCGCCCCCGTATTCTGAAACTAGCCTCGACTCGAATTCCACCCTTCATTTGACCGAGCTGAGCAAAGCGCCACCGCTCGACTTAAAATGACTCGGCGGTTGTCAGGCATTGATGCCGCCTATCGCTCATGTGCAGTGAATATTCATGCCAAAGGGTGGATCTGCCATCGACATTCTCAAGTCAAGGTGGAGCGCTGAGTGAAAGGACGTTCTAGAATACGGGGGTTGGTTTTCTTGCCGCAACTTCTAGTCATTTCAAGATATGAAAGACGCGAGAAGAAAGGGCCATCTTTTCAACAGCGCAAACACTAAGTCATCATGCATGGCATGATTGCTAAAGTCAACAATTTATGCTGGAATCTCAGGATATATGATTTTGAAGTGTTCGTGCGGCAAATATTTACATTCCCGCCGAAAGGTTTTTGCATTTAGCGGTTTAAATAAAAATGTGGAAGCGGTTTTAACATATGTGCGGCTAGTTTTGGCTACTTTTACTGCCCTTGGCTCATGTTGGCTACTTTCTGACTAGCTTTCCAATTTTCTACCTACTTTTCGTTTTTTCGACCTTTCAACCCTGCTCGCACCAATTTAGCGAAACACGTCGAAAGCTCAGACGTTAACACATAGGAGGCTGTGCATGTCCAAGTCGTGTCACATGACCACTGGGAGCCGTGACAGAGCCATGGAAAAAGAACGTGTCTTTATAGTGATTCTTCTTAACGAGACTTCGCGCAGACCTTACGTTTAGTGTACTGCGGGAACTTTAAAGAACGTTGCCCTGCCTTGGAGCTCTCTGATCATACTTTCGATGATAAGTTACAGATATAAATTTATTATGATAGTTTATTATGTTACATTTCTCACTGCGATTACAAAAGAACATTCCTGGTATAATTTAATAACGCAATTAATAAAGCAAGGTATAGTCAGATTGTAACTATATATGCGCCTTGTCTATCAAGTATACTAGAAGCAAAATAAGTGCAGTACTTATCTCTCATAAAACTTATCCGAATAGCTTGCCCCACATAAAAAAGGCTTTTTTTTTTAGATACAATGTGTGGAACATATTGTACTTACGCACAAAGTATTTGGAACAATCTCAAGAATTGTGCAAAGTCCAAGCCCGGCCCGACCCGAGCCCGCCACCTCAAACCCGGGCCCGTCCAAGCTCCGGCCCTAAGCCCGGGAGCTTCAGGCCCGAGCCCGGCCCGGGCCCGCCAAGAAAACCACTTTACCCGGCCCGGCCCGGCCCGGCCCGGACGGGCCGGGCCGGGCCCGGGTTTTCGGGCAGGCCCGAGCCCGTGCAGTGCTCTAACACAGGGTGCCGCTGGAGCCGACGTTTCGACACGCGGCCTTGTCTTCTCCGAGGCAGCACTTGCATACCTTAGCGCATGTCAGACCCGTCAGGCGAGGTAGCTGAGACCCGAACGCATAAATGCGCTAAGTTGGTGCCTTAAAGGTTTTATAAATTAATTGCTGCTGTGCGACACGAACAACGATTCCAGTGTCTCAAGGCGCCAGAGAGAGAGAGAAGAGAAAGCCAGGAAAGGAAAGGTTGGGAGTTTGATTAGACGGATGATCCTGTTTTATGCTTAAAAAGCGTGCGTATACTGGGCCTGATGGTTCAAACAGTGGGAACCCTAAATCCTCCCCGTCGGTTATTTCTTCTTTCGGTTATTGAAACTTATACTGGAAGAGACGGACGACGGACATGGCACACCGAGGAGAGGTAGGCAAAGAACGATTTAAAGAGCCAGTCACCGTGCCCCATTACCAAATTTTGTTAGTCACTATAGAAGCTTTAGGATGCCTGAACCGACAATCGCCAAATTGTCGCCTTTGGTGCGCGCTGATTGGCTATTGAGGAAAAACGGAAAAGTGGTTCCACCATCTAATACTTCCGTCGACGTCACGGTGCTGAGATGTTGAGACGATGTCGCTGCGGCGGCACGCCACAGCCGAACTCTCTGTATACGCCGTGTTAAACTCTCAACAAAAAATACGTTTCGCACATGGTTGCACCCTTTAAATATTGTACTGTGCTTTAAACAATTACGCAAGAAACGTTGAAAGCATTTTCAACACGTCTTATATTTCAAGTAGCCACAGCCAAGTCTGGCCACTGCGTAGAAGCCAGCGTGCACTCGAAAACGCCACACTCGGGTCGCTCTGCGCTCGTACAGTGCGCTCAGTCTTGTAAAACTTGTTGTTGGGCTAGTTGGTGCATGCTTCAATTAATTGTAAGACGCAAACCACCAAGGAAAACAGGCGAAAGGAAAGAGCCTCACTCGCAACTAATTTTATTCTTGAGAGACCATCGCAATATATACCGAGCCACACATGCGAAACAATACCACGCGTCCAAGGGCGTAGCCAGGGGGAAGGGGGCTTATGGGGCTTCAGCCGCCCCCCCGAATTTTTTTCGTATTGTGATGTATCGCCGACCAAAAGAGCTAGCTGCGCCAGAAATCATCCTGGATTTTTTCTAAAATTGCTTTTCGCAGTCGAAAAGACACTTCGAAATGAACATTGCGGACTCCTGGCGGTCCTGTATCTGGCTGTGCAGCGCATGATACCGTAAGAAATATTCTGCAAAGAAGGCGTAGTGCTTTGTATTGTTATTTTAGCGTGTCACCGCAAAGGAGTAACTATTGTTGACCCTCAGGACGCTCTGGATTAAGATATATAGAAGGGGCCCCGAACAAACCGCAACTAGCGGGCTGCAGTAACGAAATTTAGTCCCACAAGCGCTGGGAGGACAGTGAAGATGGTGGATTCCGGGGAGGCTGAGAGTTTGAATCAAAATGTCACCAAACGTTCCCTCTTGAAATAATAAAGAAATCCTTTCCTGCATGGGT